>JAODLM010000557.1:0-134508 GCA_036937905.1 Salvia rosmarinus
TAAAAATCATCAACTAAATATCAAATTTGCTTTTATTCATATCATAAATCCAAATACGAAGTCCAAACGTATCAACAAAAATAAAAAAATCCAACATTATACGGGCTGGTTTTCAACAAACGACTTCCAGCATACGTTAACCATTTCAAACGCTTTCTTTCGCTCGAAACATATTTATTTCAACCCAACAACACATATATAAATAAATACCAAGCATATAAACATCATAATTCAAGATCAAGACGCCTATAATTTTTGAAATTCACAAAATTCCAAGAATGAACATATACTCAAAAATTTAATTAAACCACCTGTCACCATTAATCCAACATAAGATCAAGAAATCAATCAAACAACATATTCTCTTCAATAAAGTTCAAAATGACCTAAAATTTACATATGCACAAGTTCATGTTTTCAATTTTTCAAACCGAGATATGTTCTAGAGACGAATTATACCGAATTCAAGCATCGATCGAAATTTAACTGGATCTTAAAATTGAGCATGAAATTTTCAAAATTTTAGTTTGTGAAGTGTGTAATTTAAAAATACAGGAAAAATTAATGAAGAATATGAATATTTATAAAAATATCCACAAATTTTCTTTAATTTTCAATTTATTTAATGGTGATTATTCACCATTCTAGAGAATTTTAACCACACACTTAGCATAAAATTACATCGACGACCGCCGAACCCGTCAAAGGCCCTAGGGGCCAAGATACAATTTATAACTCCTCCAACTTGAACACATAGTTCAGCAATGGCAAGTTAGCGGTCAAACCCAAGAGAGTCAGTGTGTTGTTACTGAAAGGTCACTAGCTGAGTGAGGTTGCCCATGAAGGAGCGCGTCACCATCCGACGGTCTCAATAGAGAGCGATCGTAGACGGATTCTGAAAGCGTAAAGTAAACGAAACTAAACACAACGTAAAGAGTTAATAACAAATAGTTCACAAGGTTCCACACGTGAGATACACGTCAAGACATGATACGGTCAGGTTCAAGGATTTTCACCACGAGTGTATGTCGTTATTGTAGGTACAACGGTAGGCTCTTCATTATCATACACCAGCCCCCAACCCCCCTTGCTTAGGTTTGTGGATCAAGCATCAGAGGCCCCGCTTCGTCTCCCTGCCAAGACGGTCCCCTAACCAGGTTATCCCGCCCAACAAATTGACTCACTAGACTAGCCCTAACCAGCAAGGCGGTCCAAAGGAAAGTTCAGCCTTCGCTAAGGCCGATGACTAAAATCACCCACCCACAACGACTTTCCGGATAAAGAACACTCGATGTCTACTCCTATTGCTTAGCTACCTCCTCAAGGCCTACCGACCGTAGTATAACGCCAAGGAGGAACAACAGGGTATCAAGTGCCTGAGCCGGAACACCCACCAAGGTTCTAAGGAACGTTCTAGACCTCACGACTCTCATGACTCGACTCAACTGATTCACCCCGAGCCCAACCAAACCGACTACTCATGCATAATCGATATAAACACAAAAGCAATAAACAAGAACATATCGAAACCTATACTTGAATATAAAATCAAATGAAGGAATGCTTGTCTCGTTCAGAGCTGTTCGAAAGTAGATAATAAAATACATATAAATGTCTCGCCCAGAGGGCTTGTTTCTTCCTCACCAATTGCCATGAAACCAAAGAGAAATAAAAGAGAAAATATGCAGAGAATTTTGGACTTGATGCATTTTTTTCCCAACTCAATTTTGAGGTGTTGGACAGTATACCTTCGTTAGTAAATTCAGAGATGAGAGGCTAGACAACTCACATCGCCGTAGATCGAGCGCAATGGTCGCTCGACACCGGACGGAGACCTCGCTCGGCCGACAGTTGTTCTTCTCCATCCAGCCTTTGACCTTTCCCTTTTCGGCAAAATCAAAAAGGTGCAGAGAGATCTGCCTTAATCTTCCCATTTGCGGCAAGTCCGCGTAGTCCTTCGTTTCATCCCCCACCGCACTCGAGTTTCCATCCGTCCCCTCACATCATTCTCGTTTTTCCCGCCTCCTGTCTCGATCATCTCTCGCTTCATGTCACCGTTGGTATGCCTGCCTCCCGCTGGTACCATGTCTCGCAAGATGTCAAAATGCTTTGCCAAGGTAATCTTCGGATTTTACCTCTTTCATTGTAGGGGCTGACCTCGCCTAGTCTCGCCTCAACCTAAGACCTAAAGCGTGTCCTCCGGCACAAACACACTACAAAGAACAAAAAAATGCAACTTTCGTGTAGTAAGGACTCACCCCAAAAGAGTTATTTAAAAGCGGGTCACACACTCATACACTAACCATTTGTCCCTCGCTGCAAATGCTCCATGCCCAAAAGAAAAACAAACACAAACAACACACGCAAAACCAAGAAGGATAAGATGAGACATAACAAAGATAACTGCATATGCGACATTACGCCTATGTATCAAGGTTAATCAAGATCCGGCAAAGCAAGTTTGTAGTTCCTCAAGCACTCAAACACTTGTTTAGGGTTTCACGCCACAGATTTGACGCAGCGCCACAGTTTGCCCACCGCCTACTATCTCTGCCTCTATAGCTCGACTAAGTTCTCTATCCTAGGTCTTTGTGGTTGTATTGAGTGGCTGCAAAGTATAAGATTTAAGATTTGGGTAAGGTTGTTCTCGACTTAGCCCCAAGATGTTTTCCCATTTCCTCGGTAAGATACTTACGCCCAGCACACTTTATATTTTGGGAAACTTCTTTTTCTTTTTCTTTATATTACATGTCCTCCCCTTTTTCTTTTTCACATTTTCAATTTAAGCTCATTACGCCCAAAGGCCAAGACATCTAATGCTTCAGAGCCATCTTTAACGATGCCCAAGACATATATATCCCTCCCTATTCTTCTTCTCTCTCAATCCCCGTGTCGTGAAGAGACAAGGTAATTTAAAAGAAAACCATCACTTCTGTGGGCTAGCAAATGATACATATATCCGGTTTATGTTCATTGTCGACTATGGCTACTTAAAAAGAAAGTCTAAATCATCTGTGAGCACTTGACTCATACAAGCTGGGCTTTGATCAAGACGCGCAAGTTCTAGCACAACCAAGTCAAGCATCCGAATATCACACGTATCAGAAATCATGCTTGCAATGATAAAGCATATATAGTCTCAATTTCACGTAGCGTACGCTATGCCCCTTTTCCGCCATACTAACCTTATCAAACAAGCTAAACATGTATTACAAAGCCTATGCCAAAAATCATAATCATCATGCTCATCTCAAACGTACGTCAACACACACAACAAAACAGTGCCCTCTCACACACACTTGCTCGTGGCAAAGTGTTAGACTAATTAGGTCCCCGAAAAACATAAACACAAACACGTAACAAACAAACATAAAAATAGAAAGAAAAAACAAGGAAAAAGCTTAGGGGACGCGGCGGATACTGAACTTGCGGGCGAAACGCTGAAATGGGCCCCGATCTCGCTCAAAGTCTCGATTCGGGCGAATACGGCCAGTGTCATCCGGGCGTGCTCCTGTTGTTGGCAAGGCCCCGCCCGCTTTCGCCTTTGAGCGGCCGGTTCATAACCGCTTCTCAAGCTCAGGATGGTGAGCTTGCCGTCCTCATCTTCCACTATCTTGAGCATCTTCTTGAGCGTGATTCGTGTCAGGTGTCATCTCCTGTGGTTCACGGCAAAGCCTGGGCCGAGCGCATCGCTCTCCTCGGCGGTTGGCTCAGCGTACAAGGACAGCTCGCTACCCTACCCATGATGTTATCCATGTGCATTATTGCAAAGGCGTAAAGTTGAGCCTATCTTCGCATCGCCTGCAGGATGTACAACTCGCCTTTCGACATTGTCGTTACCGTCTTCGCCAAAAGGTCAGTAGGGAGAGATCCTGGCACACCGCACGGCCGGGTCCTGAGGACGGTCCTGCCACAAGATTTCAACCGAGGCCCATCTTTTCGATTAACTTTCGACCGTATCCCGACCATTTTCCATCGGAAGTCAACCACCGATCGCCCTTGTAGCTTGCTCCTCGCCTCCATCAATGTCACCATATGAGGCTCGTCGAGCTCGCCAACCGTGAACTCTCTCCGGCCCCGGCGGTATGAACCGATGCCCACGGGCCCCTTGTTAGGTCGGCGTCAAGATCTAAGTAAAATCTTCACCACCTGCAGATCGTGGTATCCATCAAGAAACTTCCCCCACCGATTCCTTCAACAAGTACCGACGTCTCCTCGACACGCAGCTGTTCGGAGAGTGTGTGCCCAATCGCTTGGGCACCCCATCTCTTGTTCTTGGCAAGCTCCTGGCGCTGATGCTGTAGCTCCCCACCTTCGACGCAGCATGTCGCCATTTTTCCTTCTTCGTCACCCTCGATGAAAACGACGCCTTCCCGATCTCGCCACTTGGTCATTCCCTTCATCTTTATCTTCTCCGAGCGGCCCGAGCTTCTTCCTGAGACTCCTTCTCCTCCACGCTTGGTTTCGCGGCCGGTGGATCACAGAGAGACCGCCAAGATCTTTTTCGGAGGGAGCAGAGAGTCTCTTTTCGCCTTTTTCACCCAGGAGTGAGGATCCTTCTTCTTTTCTCCGGCCTCTCAAGGGTTGCTCCTCTTGTCGCTGTCCACCTCCATGTGGATGTCATGGAGGATGGCCGCCGCCCGTATGTCGGTTGACGTGGCCCGCCGCCGCTCGACCTGCCCTCAAGGGCTCCGGTGGTGCTTATTTTGATGGCGAGCATCATTTCTGAGGAGGTTTCCGAGCTTTTCTTTGACGTACAACCATGGATGGAAGGTTGTGGTTTTGTTTTGGTTTAGGGTTTTGCATGAGGTTTGAATGCGTGAACGCTGGTAGCGAACGGTGTAATTGAACGGGTTGGGGCGTGTTATTGTAGGTAGTGGGTCGACCGATGGACGCCTCCAAGGCCCCACAAAGATCTCGGGCCACCGCCTGCCTCGCTGTTTCGCTAAGGCTATCGCTTTGCCACCGCAAAGACTCCATTTCGCCGCCAGTTCCTTCCACCGCACTTAAGAAAATATGCCCGAGGAAGAAACAGCCCTCTCAAGGAGCGGTCAATAACGAGGCGGTTTCTCACTCACACACTTTGCTTGAGGCAAGTGTTAAAAGTGGTCAAGACCACCCCTCGACAAAAAAGGAATAAATGTAAGCGATTAAAATCGTACCCCACCCAAGGTCTGCCTCGAAATGTCATTAACGTCGTTAGCCTCGACGCTTCCTTGAGCTCAGCTTCTTGAGGATCCTCGAGGAACCTCGAAGCTCATCTTGCTCACGGTCCCATTCTCTCGGGAGCCTTCGCCTCACCATAGTAGGTCTCGAGCCCCGCCCTGCTCACCTTAACACTCGTCGCCCATGTCGCTTATCTCTATACCATTAGATGTTGGGCGGCACCATGTAAGGTCCCACCCACTTGTGGTCACGGCAGTAGGCAAGTTTTAACCTATTTTGACAGTAGCACCACTCGCCCATTTTCGAACTTCTTTTCCTTGATCAAACGATCATGGGCTCTCGAGCCTATCCTTGTATATAACCATTGTCACAAGCTTCGAGGCTAATCTCCTCGAACTCTCAGATGTTAAGTTTATGCTTTCTCCCGCCTAATCCCCAAAGTTGAGCTTGATTGCCCAAGATGCCTTATGTTCCACTGACAGTGACATCTCTCCAAACACCATCCCAGAGTGAGACTCTTCCAAATGGCATTTTGAAGGTATGCCCATAGTGCACCGTCGAGGTGAGTGCTCCACTCATTTTGCCTCCAAGGCCTTCTCAAGATAGTCTTCAATGCGCGCCTGAGAGCTCACCGCCATCGGGTTGAGGACTACGCGGGACATCCCATGACGTACCCCATACTTCGAGTAAGTCCAATGGTGGTATTATAGCGGTGCCCGATCACCGACATGGCTTCGCACCGAACCTGGGCCAACGGTCCTTGCATCCACCTTGGCTATGGCTCGGCTTCACCCATTTTTGACACGTGTCCATCGCTAGAGATGACGATTTCCTTAGTTTGGCAAGGGCCCATGAACCATGACCATAAGTTTAATACTTCCAATCGGCTCAGTGTCTGCCTCCTCGAGACATTACCCTCTGCTGCACTTATCACAGCTCTACACTCGTAGCTATCTCGAAGATAAGGCCAAGAGAACCCATACTGCCGATCTTCTTGCTGCTCTTTGTGCGCCAAAATGTCCTCCGTGACCTTCTCATGGCGCGTTTCAAGGATGCTTGTTTGCTCGCTCTTCCAACGCATCTCCTTAAGATCAAGTCTACATTGCTCACAAGTACGGTCATCCCACGATTGTCGACTCTCCTCTCGAAGCTTGTTCCTCCTGCATGTCACATCCTCACGGCAACACTTCGTCACGATAGCTACCAAGTCCGCTGCATCACGCTCCTTGGTAGATCTCGAGTAGCTCCTCATCCGAAATGTTGCTTGATCGATCTCCTTCATCCTTTCTCGTACCGCTAAGTCGACCACTTGATTTTGAGATTCACTTTATCTTTATCTCAACGTCGAACTTCGGAATGGTATCCACCTTATCGCCTTGCTTTATCCCTTGCCATGAGATATTTCATGGGCAGGGTCGTTGTAAACCACGCCTGTTCCAAAGAGGTAGGAATAAATTGGCATATACCACTAAAGCTCCTCCGGTGTGTGTAGTCGATCCGCTCGGGTAGGGTCTTCGATGTATAGTAAATGACTAAGCTTTCCTGCCAATTTTCTACCCAAGCACCGCGCTACCAACAACCGATCGCTAGCCGACATCACCAAAGCGGTACGCCCATTCGCCTTACGACAAGGCCAGACGTTGTGCCCTTCAATATCCGAAGCGTTTTTACATCGAACTCCCACTACATCATTCGAGGAGGTTCATCTATGAAGTTATTCGTCCTCTCGACAAAACCCCGATAAAATCCAACAGGCTGCTTAATCCCATTTGATGTTTGCGGATAAGGTACCGCTATGATCTCCACCTGGTTTGGTTTACCTCAATGCCCTTCAGAGATAACATGCCCAAGGACATTCTCCTCGACCATGAAGTGGCATTTCATAATTCAAAGACAAGGTCCTTCTCCACGCACTCGTAACTAACTCAAGACGCCTACGACCGTTAAACGCCTTGCATACAAAAAATCATCCATGAACACCTCAATGCATTGCTCAAGCAAATCGTAAAATATACTCATCATGCATCTTGAATGTCCCTGGGCATCAGATAACCAAAATGGCATATGACGATATGCAAATGCGCCAAACCGCAAGTTGAACGTAGCCTTTATTCGATCTTCTAATGCCACACAAATTTGCATATAACCGTATTAGTCATTAAGGAAACAAATACCGTTCCCATGAGTCTCTCAAGCATCCGGGTCAATGAATGCTAGGTAAGTAGTCCTTCCCGGGTCACCTCAGCTTTCTTATAGTCGATGAACCCTCCAAACTGCCCTGAGTCTCATCGCGACCGCCTGCCTTCATTCTCACCACCAGACACGCCGGATTTTCACATCGTGGATCGACCCACCGCTATCTCGGAGATGTGGTAACGAGGCCCAACAAGGAGTTCGAGTATTCCACCTTGATAACTTCTTTCATTACCGGCCGAGCTTCCTCGGGTCTCTACTGTGTATGGCATCGCCCCGAGCAAGACGTGTGTTGGTAAACAAGAGGGTGATGCCCTTGAGGTCGGCTACCATTCACCATGGCTTTCAGTACTTGCTCAAGACGGCCTCGCCTCTTCTTCTTCTTCGATCACACCGAGCTTATGATTACCGGTAACGCCCTCAGTCCCGAGGTAGATGTACTCAAGTGCTTCGGCATGCTCGAGTTGTAGCTAGGGCTTTTTCACAGAAGATCCTCTCCTTGTCACGCACTAGACGTGTTCGATAGCTTGGTCGATCGTCCCCACTTGGTCGCCTTCACCAAGCACTGACCTCGATCACCTCCTCGTCGAGATACCTAGGTCTTCACTGTCCTCGACGACTCTTCAGACACGCCCCGATCACCAAGGTAATATCTCTCAACATCCCCTGAGACCGACAAGTCCACCATCTCAAGATCGACCTGGAAATCGCCGACTTTGTAGATGTCAGCGACCGCCTCCAAATAATTTGCATGCGAGCTTCCCGTATCGCAGCCGACAACGTCCCGACCGCCTGAGAACGGTACGCCCAGAAGATGAGCCGCTTCGTCCTGCACGCCCATATTTAGACATAAGTCGGTCAAAATAAGGCCCCGCATACGACGAACATCTCAACTATCCTTCTGGATAGCACTTCGACTTGTCCGCCAAATTAATCTCACAAGATGGTCGAGTGTCCAGTTTCAACTGATAGATAGATAGGTATATCACATTGATCGATGCCGAGATCGAGCATGCTGGTCTATCTCGCTAGTCCCGATCACACAATGTATGTAGAACATCCCTGATCGGTACACTGATTGGAGATCTCGCTGAGTAACGTACTGAGACGCTCTCCCCATTTGAACTTGGCATCGTCCGTACTGACTTCGGCAGACACGCTCCTTGAGGAACTGGCACACCTCGGCATCGAGGTCAAAGCGGATAAAAGGTATGTTGATCTCACCTTCTTAAAGATCTCGATCATCTCATTCATCTCTTCGCCTTCTTGCCTTGCCAACCTTCCCCGGAAAGGAGGTCCGACCTTGATCTATGTTTGTTCACACTGGGCGGACCTTTCATCTCGGTTCAGTTCCTCGACCAAGTCCTGACTTCCCGGTTGTGTCTTCTATCTCGACCGCCTCCTCGACTGGGGCTCCCTCCCTCGCTGCAAGTTCTCGCCGCTCGTTGATTGGCTGACGCAGACACGATTTGCACTCGAAAGGTGAAATGTCCCGCTTTGGTTGATCTTTGAGATCTCTTTAAGGCCAAAACCACGGGTCAAGACAGCATTGCGTAACTCCCTGTCTCTATTTTGAACTTGTCAAGGTCTCGCACCATCCTTTCTTGCGTAGCTCGATCGCGCACTATCTCGCTAAAGACGGCCGAGCTCGAAGCTGGTTCCCGTGAGGTGCTTGATAGCGTGCCTCCGCATCAAGTTCTCGGATTCTTCCATGATGGTTGTATGGGTCAAGCCGGGCTTCGACCTTGAGCGCTTCTCCACCACCGCTGTCGATATGCCCAAAGGCATTCACCCTTCTTCTTCGCTACTTGTAGACATTCGTCCGTGTTTCAGTGGTGGCAAAGCAAAGTCGACACTTGACATTCTTCTTGGCCATAGTGGGCCTCATCATGTCCATCATTTTTTCATCACGGCTTATATCTTTCATGTCGATCCGCCTCAGTGGTAGCTTCGTCAAGGCCGTTTCGACCATCAGGTTGGCATCATCTCGAGATTCTTCACCAAGTCCATGAAAGTAGTTTGAATGTCTTGTCGGGTTGTTTGTTGAGGATGGAACCTCCAAGACGCAGCGACTCACGAGCTGCCTCCGAGTCGCCTCAAGCCATTCACATACTATCAATTAAATCTTGATCGAGATTTGATGATTGGGACACTTTGCCAAGATGGATTTTAAACACACCAATAGTCGCACACCGCCTCACCATTCCATCCGAGGAACTCATCATTTTCCTCACGCTTTGTATCCTGAGACGGGATAGTATCTCTCAAGGAACTTCACAGCCCCGCCAAGCCCAGTGACACTACCCGTAGGCAAGTGTACAACACTCGAGCACCGTCTGGAGAGTGAATGAAAGGATACGAGTCGATGTACCTTTCGACTTCATCCGCACATCTTATGGTGCTACAAACCATTTTGAAGTCCCGAGATGGCGCTGGGGTCCTCTCCTGCATATCCAAGCTTGGCAAGATCCATGAAAAGTGCCTTAGCTCTGGGTTGTCCCGATCTGGGCAAAGTGATGCCTGGCGGCGAGATCTGTTGTTCGGCAACATCATCTCCAAGCGCCCGCCTCTCCGGAGGTGGTGGGTTTTGTGATTCTCTCTCCATGTTGTCTTGCTCGTCCGCGCCTCTTCAAGACGGGCTTTCTCCTCGCCGCTTTCTTCTCCGAATGGTTCTCTCAACTCGGGTCAAACAAGAGCTCCATCCGCAAGGTTAGGCCTCGAGCATGCAAATACCAAAAAAATAAAATAAAATGAGTAACACTATAATAGCGCAGCCCCCGGAACGGTGCTAATCAAACGACCGCCCGAACCCGCTGCCAAAGGCCCTAGCGCCAAGATACAATTTATAATCTCCTCCAACTTGAACACATAGTTCGCATATGGCTAGTTAGGGTCAAACCCAAGAGCTGGGTCAAGGTTGTTACTGAGTTGTCACGCTTGAGTGGGAGGTTGCCCAGAGGACAAGGTGTCACCAACCGATGGTCTCAATAGAGATGCATCGAGAGACGGATCTCGGAAAGCGTAAAGTAAACTGAAACTAAACACAAAGTAAAGAGTAAAATAACAAATAGTCACAAGGTTCCACACGTTGAGATACCGGGTCAAGATGTCGGTCATAGGTTCAAGGATTTTCACCACGAGTGTATGTCGTTGGTTAAAGGTACGCAAGGTAGGCGCCTTTGTTGTCACATACACCGCCCCCAAACCCCACCTGCCCTTAGTTTTAGGATCTAAGCATGAGGCCCCCCGCTTCGTGTCTTCTGCCAAGACGGTCCCCTAACCAGGTTATCCCGCCCAACAAATTGACTCACTAGATAGCCCAACCAGCAAGGTCGGTCCAAGGAAAGGGTTTCAAATTTTGTCTAAGGCCGACTACTAAAATCACCCACCCACCACCGCACTTTTCGGATAAAGAGACACCGATGTCTTACTCCTGATAATGCTCAGAGCTATCCCTCCCCAAGGCCACCGACCGAGTTAACGCCAAGGAAAGGAACAACATGGGTATCAAGGCCTGAGCTCGAACACCCACCAAGGTTCTAAGGAAGTTTAGACCTCACGACTCTCAAGACTCGACTCAACGTGTTTCACCCCGAGCCCAACCAAACCGACTACTCATGCATAATCGATATAAACACAAAAGCAATAAACAAGAACATAATCGAAACCATACTTGAATATAAAATCAAATGCAAAGGAAATGCCGCCTCCGGCAAGCAGCTGTTCGAAAGTAGATAATAAACATAATATAAATGTTTGCCATAGGGCTTGTTTCTTCCTCACCAATCGCCATGAAACCAAAGAGAAATAAAAGAGAAAAATATGCAGAGAATTTCGACTTGATGCTTTTTTTTTCCCAACCGAATTTTGTTGAGTTGTTGTTTTGGGAGCATAGGTATACTCCCTTTGTCTTAGTCACAGCACGATCTCGAGGTGATAGATGGTGAGGGCAGCAAATGCTCTGCTCGACACCGATGGAGACTTCTCTCGCTTCGCCCCGACAGTTTGTCTCTTCTCCATCGCCACGCCTGACCTTTCCCTTTTCGCAAAATCAAAGAGGTCGCAGAAGGATCTTGCCTGTAATCTTCCCATTTGCGCAAGTCCGCAGAGTCCTTGTTTGCATCCCCCACCGCATTCGAGTTTACCATCCGTCCCTCACATCATTCCTCGCCCTTTTTCCCGCTCTTGTCTCGATCATTCTCGCTTCATGTCACCGTTGGTCGCCTCGCCCCGCATGTACCATGTCTTGGCAAGATGTCAAATGCTTTGCCAAGGTAATCTTCGGATTTTACCTCTTTCACAGTGAGTAAGGCCCGACCTTGCCCAAGGTCCTGCCTCAACCGCAAGACCCCAAAGCGTGTCATCCTGTGCACAAACACACAAAGAACACAAAAAATGCACACTTTGTAAGTAAGGACTACCCCAAAAAGAGCACGTAAAAGTGGGCTCATTATATATATGTACATGTATTACCATTTTATTACTCCTTCACAAATTTTACTCTAATGTATAGCAATTAAACGCTCTAATCAACTCTTATATCCAAATCACATAATATCATGAATTAACGACCAATGCATAAAAATTAAACTTTCATGCTAATATCATAATTATAAATTACTAAAATTTTAAACTTATAATATCAAACTTTACATTTTTCGCTGGCTCATCCTCGCCTAGCCGAACAACCTCAGAAAACGCTCAAAACTCAAATTTGATTAGTTCACAATTTAAAGAAAAATAATCAAGATTTAAAATATAGATATATATATATATATATCATACTTTAAGAAAATTTCTGGTATTACATTCTACCACCCTTAAAATAATTTCGCCCTCGAAATTAACCCGTAAGTCTCTGTTGGGATATCAACCAAAAGTTCGCCTTCTTCCCATGTGGCTTCCTCGTGTCCATGCCTATTCCATCAGATTTTCACCAAAGGTACCTCTCGATTTCTTAGAGTTTGCATCTTTCATCTAGAATAGCAACCGTATCTCTTCTATGTTAAGTTCGGTAAACCTCAGAAATTTTATGAGATATAACATAACCGGATCTCAGATACATTTCCTAAGCATCACACGTGAAACACATCATGAACGCCCGCCAAGTCCGGAGGTAAGCTAGGCGATATGCTTACATTTCCTATCCTTTCAAGAATCTCAAGCCCTACATAACGAGGTCAGAACTTTCCTTTCTTACCAAATCGATCACCCTTTATCGGCGCTATCTTTAAAAATACCTTGTCACCAACCTCAAGTGTATGTCCTTTCTCCTTGATCAAAGATATGATTTCGACGATCTGGCTATCTTGATTCTTTTCTCTCGATCTTCGTGATAACTCCAACTATTTCTTCAATTAATTCAGCCCTAAAATCTGCCTCTCTCCAACTTCATCCCAATGAATTGGTGACCTACATTTCTCCTCATACGTAGCTTCAAATGGAGCCATCCCAATAGTAGCTTGATAACTATTATTATAGGCTAATTCAACCAATGGTAGATACTCCTCCCAACTTTCGCCCATGTTCTAACACACAAGCACGAGCATATCTTCCGTAATTTGGATAGTTCGCCTCGATCGTCCATCCGATTGAGGATGGTAAGTCAGCATCAAGTTTAACCTAGTGCCTAAAGTCGATTGGAGGCTTTTCCAAAATTGAAGTAAATCTCGTGTCTCGATCCGACACAATCGACATCGCATCCCATGTAGCCTTACAATCTCGTTAATATAAAGTTGAGCTGATTGATCCATGCTAAACGTCATCTTCATGGGAAGAAAATGAGTGATTTTGTTAATCTATCGATAATAACCCAGATAGCGTGATTACCTCTAATCGTATGCAGGTAGTCCAACCACAAAGTCCATAGAAATGTGTTCCCATTTTCACTGGAATCTCAAGTGGATTTAGCAGCATCAGACGGTCGTTGATGTTCAAATTTCACCGCGACATGTAATGCATTTTCTACAAATTCTCCAATAGATCTCTTCATATTCTCGCCACCAATATAATCGATTTAAATCCTTGTACATTTCGTTCCTCCGGACGCACGAAATATGGAGTGTTATGAGCTTCTTCAACGTGAAGAAATATGACGAGCCCAAGTTTTGTGCTCTTTTCGTGTCTCTGTCTAGGTCAGATCGAGTCTTTCGTGTCTTTCTTGTTGTGTTTTGTGTCCGGGAGGACACATTGGTCGCAGGGCAAGGCAGGAAGAAATGGGCAAGACGGAGTGGTAACTTGCATGGCGGATGATCCGAGATACGATCTGCACTCGAGGCACAAGGAGCTTCGCAACAGCCGTGGCATCAAACCCCAAGAGTCGTTCGCTACACGGCGTGACCTCCTTACAAACCGCACAAGTTCAATCTCCGTAATGGTAGGCTAATGGGCAAGCGGAAGTGAAGAAGGCAACCAGAGACCAAGAGGAAGAATGAGGCAGAGAGAAGAGAGAGAGGTGATGGGCAAGATACGCGAGATCGGGGCGAATCTCGCTAGACCGGAAGGACGCGCTAAGCCAAATCCTCGAACTGGAAGAGATCATCCTGCATCCGTCTCGGGCAAGGAAAGACGCCGATCAACAAGGAAACCCTACCAGATTGTCCACCCATGGGCCAACACCATCGCCGCCTCTCGGCCTATATATGGGATGAATGCGCGACTTGTGCGCCTCTCCTCGCCCGTAGTATCTTCTTCATATCATCATCATTCATCCAAGAACATCACATACATTAAGTTCCTTCGGTAAACACTTTTATTTACTTCGTCAGATGTTTTGCGGCGGTACTTTGGGCTTGCCGCTTATTTCATTCAAGTAATAGTAAGTTGTTTCCGCTTAATTATGGTTTCGATTAACTGCTGCATGTTTGTTTACTTTATGTCCGCTAAGTCTTTATTCGTTTGGGCATGACTAAGTGATGCATGATTAATATAACTCGAGAGGTCTAAGTAGGCATTACGATCCGCATGTGTGTGTTCCAAGCACTAGGTCCCGAGCAATATATAACTTAACCAAACTCTGTGTTAGTTGCAAATAACATAGTGGGTAAGGAGCTTGCAAGTAATAATTGATTAGGTGTCGGGTGTCCCGCACCCCAAATAGTACCACCGTGTGGGCGAGTTGGAGTAGTCCTAGTACCGCCTTTGCCAATACCGGTCCATCTAGATCATAACGCTGTTCGTAGCTTGCATGTATCGAGGTGTCCTCGCATGGGCATTACGGGTTAGATAGTTTGCATAGGGTGTCCTCGCCTTCTTTACACATAAAGGATAGATTTGGAGGGTGCGTCGTGGGCGTGACACATGACAACGGGTCACGACGATGTCTCTTATAACCGGTTGATGCATGTCATGTAGAGAAAACCTTGCACCTATGACCGAGTGTTAATCGCCTTCACGGTTGTTGCCCAAGCCGCACTCGCCTTATTATTTGATATTCCTTGAGTTTGTTTCGTGTTACTTTAGCCATACCTATAGTGATCAAGATAATTACACTACTCATTCCTTTTAAGTGACATCGCGACATCGTAGATTGCTACACCAACTCCTCGTGGATCGACCCTATACTTATCGCCGGCTACCGTGATGGGCAATAGGTTATAAATTTATTTTGAACGCTAAACCACGCTGTCAAAATTAGCACCGCTGCTGTGAGTTGCGCATTCCAAAGAGTATCTCTATTTCATGAGTTTATATTGCTTTCTTTATCAGATGCTACGACCCAACCTCGCAGGAGAGAACGGAGAACTTTGTACGATCCCGAGATCGAAAAGCACGCAAGGCGGAGGAGAGCAAGAAGACGGAGGGCATGACAAGTCGCAAGAGGCTACTAATCTAGAAGAGAACCCGAGGGCAATACGATGGGTGAACAACCGCAAGTAGAGAGAACATTGAGGAAATGGTGTTCCCAAACAACTGTAACTCGAGGCCAACGGGCATCACTTTGCCCGCGATCACGGCCACCGAGATGAAGCATTCTTCATCCGCATCCTCCCCGATTTTGTGACATGCCCGGGAGGATCCATAAAGACATTTACAAGACTTCGAGATGGCGTGGGACTATCCGCGCCAATGAAAACCTTGGAGAGTATGTGAGATTAGTATCATTCCCCTCTCTCTCGCATGATGGAGCAAGAGAACGACTCACACCTGCCCACGTGAAGTGTGACCACTTGGGCACAACCGCACTGTAAGTTCCTCGAGAAGTACTTTCGCCGTCCGCATTCAAAACATGAGGAAAAGGATAAGCAAGATCAAAATGGGCACGGGAAACCTTTATGATTATGGGAAGATTTAAACAACAGCAGCGAAATGCCCTCAACATCAAATTCCAGACCATGATCTAATCCAATATTTCATGGCCGGGTTAAGGGCAAGTGAGAAAATTTGGGTGAATGCAGCTTGTGGAGGATCAATAATGAATAAAGTTTCCAGTGAAGCCTTTTAGATTGTTGGGCGAGATGGCCGAAGAAAACAGAGACGAAGGAGGAGAAGTTCCGAGGCAAGCCGCCGCTACTTCTTCAACCGTGGAGACCAAGCTGGATAAACTTTGCAACCTGTTCGATAAGTTCATAACCAACACGGGCAGGGGCAAAAGAAAGCTAAAGTTTACCAAATTTGCGCCGCGACACATATCACACGGATCAATGTCCCACCCTCTTCAAGAAGAAGAAGTCAATGCAGTGGGTCAAAATGGTAATGGGCAATACGAGCAGAGGAGATATGATCCAAACTCCCAAACCTACAACCCAGGATGGAGGAACCACGAAAATTTTAGGTGGTCTAACAACCAGCAAGGGGCAGGACAACAACAACAAAGAAGACGGAGGCAGTGACAACAACAAAGAATACAGAATAATCGTGTGACTAAAGCGGTGGGCCATCGTTGGTCGAACTTGTGTATACTATGGCACGAGAGAATGTGAAGGCTCAACAAGAGAACGAGAAATTCAAGGTCGAGACAAGTGAGCCCTCTGAGCCTTGGGAACCAAGTTTCCCAATCGACGGTCGCCGTAACGCTTCGAGAAGAAGAAGGAAATTTACTCCATAAGTAGAGGTAAACGAGTTAGCCCAATCAACGCCGTAGCCTCGAGAAGCGGGAAGAAACCGCGTAAAAAGTTTTCATGCCTAAAGACGATGCACCATACCAAGTGGAAGATCTCACGTAACACATTGATCAAGACGACGATGATCATGTGGAGCCGCCCAAAGAAAACACGGAAAAGAAGAGGCAATCATTGAGCCAACCTATGTCAAACCTAATCCTAAGGTTTTACCTCCATTTCCGTGCGATCGCCAAGAACCGAGAGAGGAAGAAATGAGTGAGATGTATCGCATGTTTCGTAAGGTGGAAATTAATATACCGCCATCATCGCTATGGGCACGATGCGTCAAGTGGGCAAAGTTCATGAAAGAATTGTGCACGAGAAAGGTGAAATACAAAGATGATGCAAAATTCCAAGTGGAGAGAATGTATCCGCAATCCCCACGGACATTGCCCGAGAAGTGGAGATCTATGGATGTTTTTCATTCCTGCGTAATAGGCAATACGAGGATCGAAAGGGCCATGCCGGATTTGGGGGCGCCTATAAACGCCATGCCCTTGTCAATGTTTAACGAAAAGTGGGAACCCCAAGCCAACACGAGTGGTTATCCAATTAGCGATTGTGTCCAACGCTCATCCGTATGAATCATCAAGACGTATTGGTTAAAGTGGAGGAACTCATATTTCCGCCGAACTTCTACGCTCGATATGGGCACGATGGGTAACAAATCCTCGCTATGCTCTTGGGTCGACCATTCATGAAGACAAATGTAACCGTGATTGATTGCGACACGGCAAGTTATCATGTGAATTGACCACGAGACGGTGACCTTCAACATCTTCAAGGCCATGGAGCATCCGATTGATATTGAGGTCGTGGAATTCATCGATCACATTGAACCCATGGTGGAGACATCCCGCCCGAGATAGGTTTGCAAGATCCTCCGGATGCGCCATTCAAAGTGGACTTAGGAGGAAGACACTCATGGAGAAACAACTTACGGACAATGTCGGAGGCCCCGCTTATTTATGGAGCGAACCCGAGGGACTCAAGTGGTCAATATACAAAACATGCCCAAGTCAAGGAAGAAGAAAAGCTCGCTCCATCTCTTATGAGAGCTCCCAAACTCGAGCTAAAGACTCTTCCTCACCACTAAGTATATATTTCTAGGGAAGCGACGACACTCGCCCGTGATCATCAATGCTAAACTTAGTCCGAATCAAGAGGAAGTCGTGAAGAATGTTATTGGGCAATACAAGGAAGCTATTGACGGACATTGGCAGTACATCAAGGGCATCAGCCCATCCATATGCTCACAATATTTTAATGGAAGAAGAAGTTAAACCGGCACGCGATCAACAAGGAAGTTGAACCCAGCCTATGAAGGAGGTAGTCATGAAGGAGATCTTGAAGCTTCTCGACTGGGCATCATATATCCCGACGACAAGAACGGGTCACCCAAGACACGTCCGTGCCCAAGAAGTCGCATTCTGTAGTGAAAACGAGAAAGGAGAATCGATCCCAACGAGACTCCAAATAGGTTGGAGAATGTATCGACTATCGAAAGCTCAACACAGAACCGAAAAGATCACTTCCCATTACCTTGCATCGACGAAATGCCGGAAAGGTTAATGGAAACAAATTCTTTTGTTTTTAGACGGATACTGCCACATGCGATCCGGGTTGCCAAGGCGATCGTGATAAACCACTTTCACATGCCCATTCGGGACATTTGCCTACGTAAGAATGCCTTTCGCTTGTGTAATGCCCTGTGACATTTCAACGATGTATGATGAGCATCTTCTGACTTATTGGAGAAATGCATCGAGGTCTTTATGGACCACTTTACCGCCTATGGGAATCATTCATGAGTGTTCGACTAATTTGGAGGTAGTCCCACGTAGATGTGTCGAAAAGAATTTGATCCTAAATTATGAGAAATGTCATTTCATGGTACAAGAAGGGATTGTTCTTGGGCACGTGGTATCCGAAAAGAGGATAGAAGTAGATAGAGCTAAAGTTGAGATCATAGCCAAATTTTCTATCCAAATTTCAAGAAGCAAGTGCGAGGTTTCCTTGGGCACGCTGGATTCTACAGAAGGTTTGTGAAGGACTTTGCGAAGATAGCCCAGCCCATGACACGACTACTCCATAATGATGTACCATGGGAATTCAATGAAGAGTGTAAGATGGCTTTTGATACTCAAGAATAACTTAATCTCAAGACTAATCATCCAAACCCCAGATTGGGGCATGCGCGTTGAAGTTATGTGCGATGCAAGCGGGTACGCTGGGAGCCGCCTTGGGACAACGAAGAGGAAAGGAAAGTCATGCTATATACTATGCCTCGAGAACTCTCAATGCCACCCAATGCAACTACAAGACAACCGAGAAAGAGCTCTTTGCGGTCGCCTTTACCTTTGAAAAATTTCGATCATACCTAATCGGGGCCAAGACAATCGCTCACACCGATCACATCGCCTCGAGATACCGATGGCCAAGAAGGAGTCAAAGCCACGATCGATCGATGGATCTTGCTTCTCCAAGAGTTCGATGTAGAAATCAAAGACAAGAGGAGCACAAAACCTTGTGGCCGACCACTGAGTAGGATATGAAGGGGCACCCGGTGCCCATTGCAGACCTTCCCCAAGAACATCTCAGATTTCATTCGTGGCACGACGGAGTTCGAACCATGGTATGCTGATTTGGTGAATTACAAACCACCGGAGAACTCCCCCTGGGCTCACTACGTATCAAAGAAATAAGATCAAGCGGCATCGTCGCACCTACATACGGGACGATCCCTACTTATGGAGAAAGTGCTACCGACCAAGTCCTCGCGACGGTGCGTGCCCGAATCGAGATCAAAGACATCCCGAATCATTGCCACCCAAAGAATGTGGAGGTCACTTTGGGCACAAGAGGATAGCTAGGAAGGTGTTAGACAACGGATTCTTCCGCCCACGATATTCAAGGATGCTTATGAAAATGTAAGCAATGCAAAGAGTGTCAACAGAAGGAAATATCACAAGGAAAATTAGATGCCCATGATACCTATCCTCCCGTCGAAATCTTTGATGTATGGGGATGGACTTTATGGGACCATTACGAGCTCAAGGGTAACGCTGACATCCCGCTTGCAGTGGACTATGTTTCGAAACGGGTTGAGGCCAAGCAAGTGCCACCAATGACTAAAGGTAGTTTCACTTTTCTCAAAGCTAATATATTCAACAGTTCGTGAGTCCAAGGCAATTATCACGATCAGGAACGATTGCAACACCACTATTGCGAAATTATTCGAAAAGCACGTGTAACCCATCGAGTAACCACACCACCATCCGCAGCCAACGGGCAAGCGGAGTTGTCCAATGTAATCATTAAGACCATATTGAGGGGCGTGGGACCCTGTGTAAGGATCGAGCACTCGCCTTGATGACGCTATGGGCATACGTAATCTACATACAAGACCCCTGGGCATGTCACCGCATCGAATTGTGTTTGGCAAGACGTGTCACTTACCAAGAGAACTAGAGCACGCGCATTTTGGGCAAGGAACAAGCTCAACTTTGATTGGGACCGTGATGGCCAAGCTAGAAAACTTCAACTTCAAGAGCTAGAGGAGATAAGGCTAGAGGCCTATGACAATGCCGCTCGCATAAAGAAAGATTAAAGAAGGCACACGACTGTCTTATCAAAGCCAAGACATTCGAGCAAGGGCAATTGGTACTTTTATACCAGTCTCGATTCAAGTTGATGTCGGGCAAGTTAACAAGCAAGTGGTGCGGACCATATGAAGTCAAAGTTCAATTTCCGAATGGAGTTGTCGAGGTCGTAGACCAAGACAAGAAAACCTTCAAGGTCAATGGACGTCTCAAGGCTTACTATGGGCATCACGAGATAGATCCGTGAGCCGCATCAGTGCAAGCCTCGACGGGAAGAATAATGAAGAGGTTCAGTCGAGCCACGACGATAACCAAGGCACCGACCGCGAGGCAACCTAGTATTTTATTTGCTTTTTTGTTGTTTTCTTTTTGTTTTTGTTAGTTTTGCCCCTGCTTTGCGTGGTGGTGTTGTGTTGGTAAATCTACAGAACAGTGTGATCATGATCAAATGGGTAAGAAGAGATGCTGACATTCACCGCAAGAGGGTAAGCTCGAGCAAGTGGCGGTGGTTGTCGAAGAAATGACGAACGCCCTTATACCGGCACTCCATCATTAACCCTCCCACGCCGCCTCAACCTCCGCAACTTCCCTCTCTCACCGAACATTAAAGAAGAAACCCCATTCCTTTCAAAATGAGCACCAGAAACCCGAGCCAAAACCACCCAAAAATTTCGATTCCTCCGAACCAAAGAAACCACCGAGCTCAAAACAAAGATGGTGACCCTCCGAGACTCCTCGCCACTCCCAAGAGCCCTCTCCAAAGGAACTCCAAGACTTGGAGAAGATAATCGAGAGCAAGTGCCTTCACCCGTGAAGGAGGCGCCGGAGGAACCACCGAGAGAGACATCGGCAAAGCCAAGAAGAAGAAAGCCACATGCTCAAGGAAAAGGAGGATACCCCACGGAGACAGAGGAGTCCACCCGCATTTAAGCCGACGAACCGAGCCTCCGTGAAAAGGAGAAAAGTGAAGGAAGAGAAGAGACCCACCGAGAAAGACTCGAGGGCACCACCACCACCGAGAAAGAAGCCTCATCGAGATCCCTGCCATCACGAAGAGAACTCGTGGTACTCGCCAAGACGGCAACACCTCTTTAGAAAAGGAAAGCCATCCCGACCACGGAAAAGCCCCCATGCTCATCCATCGGACCGCCGACGAAGGGCATTGTGAAGCCCAAGACATTAGACATGGAGGTGTTGGAAAGTCCGGGGTTAAGGATGAAGTGAAGAAGTTTTGCAAGGATTGATGGGGGCGTTGAATGGCCAGACGGTTTGACATCACTGCAAGTGAGTTTATTCAAACTCAAGTAAAAACCCTGCAAGGTGAAACCGACCACGGACCGCATAAAATTCAGTCGATGGGCAACACTGCTCTCCCCGAACGACTTCAACCGCACTGGCATGATGAAGTTTTTTAGACGAAACCACAAGTACAAGGAGGTTTTCACCTTCGCCCCAAGCATTGTGGGAGAGTGGAATGAAAATGGTCAACAATTGGTCTGGGCACAACATTCAAGTCAGGGTACACTAAGGGCAATGAGCTGAAGAGCAACGCATTGCGGATGTGTCATCGCCTCCTGTCCTACAGTTTTTTCGGGAAGGTAGACAGCAGCAACTCCATCTCCCAACAGGAGTTGTTCATTTTGTGGTGCATGTGGCATGGCCACAAGGTGAACTTTGCCGCGTTTGCAGCTGCCCATTTCAAGGACATCCTGACTCATCCCAAGCAAATGATTTCTCTTGCCCACTTAGTGACCGTCTTGGCCACAAAGCTGAAGGTACTAGACGAAGCAAATACCGACCTGGAAGCAGAGCCCGAGTCAGATATCGACACAGCTATGCTGGAGCGAATGAAGGACATCTACTATGACCGTGACGGACCAATTTTCACGAGCCAGCCCTAATGACGTGACAGCCTCGCCACCCCCACCACCAGAAGAGAGTCGGAGATAGCTGTGAGGAGGAGGATGAGGACATTAAAGCCCGCTGACCAGATAGAAGAACAATGAAAGCGACCCATGATACCCGCTAGCCTATTTTGCCCATCACTGATTCTGTATCCAGCCTCCCTCGACCTTTTATCCTCCTTTTTATTTTTGTTTCTGCTTTGTTTCGTTTTTTTTTTTTTTGTTGTTTGTTTGTTTTTGTTTTGTTTTGTTGTTGTTAGGGTCAACCCTTCTTCACCCACTTTGCTCAAGGCAAAGTGTGCGAGTGGGGTTGCATCTGCTTTTGTTTTGTTCGAGTTAGAGAGTCGGTCCCTCATCGACCCACTTTGCCCAAGGCAAAGTGTGTGAGTCAGGGACCGCCACCTTGCTCATGTCATTTCGTTGTTTGTTGTCAGTGTTCCTCATTGTTTACCCACTTGCTCAACGCAGTGTGTGAGTGTGAGGGTTCTCGTTTTGTGTATCGGTTGGCATGTTTAAATTGGTGGGTTTGATTGGCCTGTATTTGTTTTGTTTTGAATGAAGTTAGTGGTTTTAGGAATTTATTTTGAGCATGACCGTATGTAAATAAGGATGATTTAATTGAATTTGAGCACACATGGTGAGATTTGAGCTAAACTGTTGTATCTCGATCAACATAGTTTCCTTTCTTGTGTGATAATCGACATCTTAATTAGGCTTTTGCTAGAACTTGCGTGCACTCTTATGTCGAGACCTCATTGACTTAGCTAAAACATTTAGATGACTTAGGCAATATTTTCTTCAAATAGCCCATCGAGCCAAAAATGTCTTACCTATTGTTAATCCCTCGCTCAGCCCCTTGAGCTTAATGCATTCTTTCACTCACTTAAATTAGCCTCGAAAAAAAAAGCCTACCCGGTCAATTAGATTCAAAGCTAATAGAAGAAAAGGGCTTAATAAGAAGGGAAGAACAAGAGTTTTAAACGGGCAAGATGCCCAATATAAAGAAGGTACCTGAATTGAAAGAAAATGAAGGACTTGAAATAAAAGAATATATATTGATGAAGTCCTAAGATGGTCAGGCTTGAGGTCTGAAGAAAAGGCGAAAGGAAACCAAGGAGGACAAAATAAATTCTCGAACCCGAGTCCATGATGACCTTAGCCTCGCTCCAAAAATTTCCCACCTATGTCTTAAGCCCCATTACATCCAAATAAAAGATCTAAGGATGAATGTTTAAAACTTTGTCTAAAGGTAGAGATGGTAGAGGGCACGCAAGCCTATGGCATAGTCGAAATGATAGTTGTCCTGAGCGTATACACTAACCTATACACAAGAGTGCAGAGTGTTGGTGAGGAAAATGCCCAATATGCTCAAATTTATATTTTGACTTGTTTGATGGTCGTGGCTTGAATTGAGTTCTCTTCAATCACCGGATTGTTCCAATGAGCTTATATTCACGAGATAACCTTTGGTGGAGATGTGCTAACCTTTATGTTTTTCGTTTTGTCTCTTTCTTTCTTCTCGTTGTCTGGGCAATTACGCTGCATGCTTGAGGACAAGCGTGTTTAAAGTGTGTGCGTGTGAGCCCAAGTTTTGTGCTCTTTTTCTCGTGTCTTGTCTAGGTCTAGATCGAGTCTTCGTGTCTTTCTTGTTGTGTTTTGTGTCCGGAGGACACATTGGTCTCAGGGCAAGGCAGGCGAAATGGGCAAGACGGAGTGGTAACTTGCATGGCGGATGATCTCGAGAGACGACTGCATGCTCGAGGGCACAAGGAGCTCGCCACGCCTGTGGCATCAAACCCCAAGAGGGTGTTCCGTTACACCGGCGTGACCTCCTTACAAACCGCACAAGTTCAATCTCCGTAAGGGTAGGCTAATGGGTAAGCGGAAGTGAAGAAGGCAACCAGAGACCAAGAGGAAGAATGAGGGCAAGAAAGAGGCAGAGAGAGGTGATGGGTAAGATACGCGAGATCGGGGTGAATCTCGCTTCAACCGAAAGGACGCGCTACAGCCAAATCCCCTAAAACCGGAGGAGATCATCCCGCATCCGTGCGGGCAAGGAAAGACGCCGATCAAAAAGAAAACCCTACCAGATTATCCAGCCCATGGGCCAACACCATCGTCGCCCTCTCGCCTATATAAAGGGGATGAATGCGCGACTTGTGCGCCCCGCCCGTAGTATCTTCTTCATATCATCATCATTCATCCAAAGAACATCACATACATTAAGTTCCTTCGGCAAACACTTTTATTTACTTTGTCGATGTTTTGCGGCGGCACCGTGGTGGGCTGCTTATTTCATTCAAGTAATAGTAAGTTGTTTCCGCTTTATGATGGTCTCAATTAACTGTTGCATGTTTGTTTATTTTATGTCCGCTAAGTCTTTATTCGGTTTGGGCATGACTAAGTGATGTATGATTAATATAACTCGAGAGGTCTAAGTAGGCATTACGATCCGCATGTGTGTGTTCTCAAGCACTAGGTCTTGAGCAATATATAACTTAACCAAACTCGTGTGTTTGTTGCAAATAACATAGTGGGTAAGGGAGGTTGCAAGTAATAATTGGATTAAGGTGTCGGTGTCGCGATCCCAAATAGTACGACCGTGTGGGCGAGTTGGAGTAGTCCTAGCAATGCCTTTGCCAATACCGGGTCCATCTAGATCATAATTTGCTGTAGCTTGCATGTACCGAGGTGTCCTCGCATGCAAGCATTACGGGTTAGAAAGTTTGCATAGGGTGTCCGCTGCCTTCTTTACACGTAAAGGATAGATTTGAGGGTGCATCGTGGGCGTGACACGTGACAACGGGTCACGACGTATGTCTCTTATAACCGGTTGATGCATGTCATGTAGAGAAAACCTCGCACCTATGACCGAGTGTTAATCGCCTTCACGGAGTTGTTGCCCAAGCCGCACTGCCTTATTATTTGATATTCCTTTGAGTTTGTTTCGTGTTATTTTAGTCTACCTATAGTGATCAAGATAATTACACTACTCTCATTCCTTTAAGTGACATCGTGACATCGAGATTGCTACACCAACTCCTCGTGGATCGACCCTATACTTATCACGGCTACGCCTGTGATGGGCAATAGGTTATAAATTTATTTTGAACGTTAAACGACAGCGTGTAAAAATACTTCAAACTTTTATGGTCGTGATAAATGTCACACTTAC
The DNA here is from genome assembly GCA_036937905.1 of Salvia rosmarinus. Lineage (NCBI taxonomy): Eukaryota > Viridiplantae > Streptophyta > Magnoliopsida > Lamiales > Lamiaceae > Salvia > Salvia rosmarinus. Next base: position 25,142 of record JAODLM010000557.1, read on the forward strand.
TCCCATAAAGATAATGTCGCCATATCTTCAACACATGTACCACAACTGCAAGCTCAAGATCATGTGTTGTATAATTCTGCTCGTATGGTTTCAATTGTCTTGAAGCATAGGCCACTACATTTCCATGTTGCATTAACACGCATCCAAGTCCTTACTTTGAAGCATCATCGAGATAACAAAACCATCGGTACCATCAGTGCATGCTTAGAACAAGAGTCGACATGAGACGTTGTTTAACTTCGAAACTTTGCTCGCACTGCTCACTCCATGAAACTTTTCATTTTTTGCGTCAACTTTGTCAATGGACCGTAAATCTTTGAGAAATTTTCTATAAATCTTCGATAATATTCTGCCATTCCCAGAAAACTTCTGACCTCATTCACATTAGTTGGTCTTTTCCAATTGCTTATCGCTTCAACTTTTAACGGATCTACTTCTATTCCTCTCGAAGTAATCACATGTCTAAGAAAAGCAACTTGTTCCAACCAAAACTCACATTTCTGATACTTTGCATACAACTTTTCTTTTCTTAATATTTCCAATACGGTCCTGAGATGTTCAGCATGTTGGTCTTTATCCCTTGAATATACTAAAATATCATCAATGAACACAATAACAAACCGATCAAGATATGAGTAGAAAACTCAGTTCACTAAGTCCATGAAGACACCTGGTGCATTCGAGAGACCGAAAGGTACAACAGTGAATTCAAAATGACCATATCTTGTTCTAAAAGCTGTTTTCAGAATATCACTCTCTTTGATTTTTAGTTGGTGATAACCCGATCTCAAGTCAATCTTTGAGAACACACTAGCACATTTAAGCTGATCAAATAAATCTTCGATCCTGGGCAATGGATACTTATTCTTAATCGTCAATCTATTTAGTTCTCGGTAATCAACGCACATTCTTAAGGTTCCATCTTTCTTTTTCACAAATATTACCGAAGCACCCCAAGGAAATACACTTGGTCGAATAAATTCTTTGCTAAGCAAGTCTTGCAACTGAACTTTGAGTTCTTGCAATTCTCTCGGTGCCATTCGGTACGTTGCTTTTGAGATCGGTGATGCTCCAGGTACCAGATCTATTGCAAATTCAACTTGACGGTCTGATGGAATTTCTGGTAACTCCTCAGGAAACACATCTACATATTCCCTTACCACCGGCACTCCGTGATCTTACTTTTTCAGATTGGTTTGGTCATGGTAACTAAATACCCATGACAATTACTTTTCTTAACATTTTCATTGCTTTCATCAGACTTATAATCTTTGATGGAGCCTTTGTTTTACACCATGAAAACAAATTTTTGGCTCTCCAGATATTGAATCTCCACTTGCCGCCACGACGCCTCGAGTGTTACATGATTCTTACCCATCGAGTCCATTCCTAGATTATATCAAAATCTCGCATGTCTATAACATGAAGGTCGCCTTCAGTTCCTTCCTTCTAAATCTATTACTACGCTTTTATCATCCTAGAAGTTATAATAGTTTTTCCCAAGGAACACTAACTTCTAGTGCATCACAATCAACATAGCAAGGCATTTCAAGATTGGAACAAAATTTTGTAGAGATAAAGGAATGTGTAGCTCTTAATCAAATAAAACCAAAGTGGAGTATCGACACTGAAGAATACCGACATCGTGTCTCGCTTATTCTTGGAGTTATCTTTCCTTGTTCAAAACGACGAGCTTTCTTCTCATCTCAGATCAACCAAATACGGTGCAAATCGAGACAACTGCTAAAATTCCTTTCATATTCAACCACCGCATGTTGCCCTATTTTAAGTTAAGAAATTCAGTCTCTTCGCAATCGATATGATTGAGGAAAATAGCGATCCCTAATCAACTCTTTGAAATCATTCCACGTCAAAGCTTGACGTTGTTCAACAGTCATTGCTCGAGCATGCGACTCCCACCAATAACTTGCTTCCTCAACCAGCTGGTATATAGCACATGAAACTTTTTGTTCTTCAGAACAACCCATCAACTCAAAAATCCGCTAGAGAACTCGGATCCACTCCTCAACATTTTCTGGTCTTTCATATCCTTTAAACTTTGGTGTATCCATCCTTCTAAACTGATCAATAATTTCATAAGTTCTCGGTTGGGTATTCACACCCACACTTCGATTTACTTGTTGCTGCATAAACCCTTGCACCGTTTGTAGAAACTGAGTAAAATCTACACCATTATCTGGGGTTTGTGGCCCATTTTCTTGGCCCGGATTACGTCTTGACGGCATACTTCAATTTCTAAATCAAAGATACAAGTCATTTACTTTCAGACCTTAAGGTTATATTTCTAGGACTCCTTTCTCATAACATGAAAATAATACTTTACTTTCTTTCTCATAGCATAACACATATTTCTTAACTTGAATACAAAACTTCATAAGTTAAGAAACACTTCATAAAACTTTCATCTTTAACTTTATAAAGAATGTGTCAGGAAACTATATAAATCTTTAATTCGTATCAAGCATAACAAATCAATATACTTTGTCCCTTGTGGACACTTCTTAACCTTTTCATTGCTTTTGATACGAAAACTTTCAAACATTATCCCGACACAATCTTTCTTTTCATTTCACTTCATTGCATACTCACATCATAACTTTGGGAAAAAAAATAATTAAACATTTTTCATAAACATAAATTACCTGAGAGTCGACGTTGAGCAACGGTAATGACCCACACATTCTCTCTTCTCAATCAAAAGTTAAAAATCTTTCAAATACATATAATACGTTCATACTATTAGCAAGTCTATAGGAATGCAAACCTTGCTCTGATACCAAACTGTAACGCCCTCATTCTTGTAACAGAGACATTACTAAAATATTTATTTCTTTAACAAATATAGAATAATAATAATAATATTGGTAATTATATATATAAGCAGCGGAGGTAAAAAAATTCGACGAACGGACGGCATATACCCTGTAAATACGTATATGCCAACCTGAAACAACAACAACAACACCAATAATTTCCAACAACAACCACGATAATAACAACAACAACTAGGGACACAGCCCTCATTAAAATATATAAATACTCATTAAACAACATTGTAGTTCAAACTTGGTTTTTCATCAAAAAAAAAACCAGTTAAGTTTGTTCGAAAACACCCTTGCGTACTAACATAGTTTGAAACATATTTACATAAAACATGATCCTGAGAGAATGTATGTATGGAGCTCATTCCCGTCAGCATCAATCGTCAACTTCTCAGCCTGCAAAACATATATCAAAATAGGGGATGTGAGCATGCGAACATACTCAGTAGGGAATACACTGCAAGCGCTATAACCAATTACGTAATACACACAACATAACGAACTCTTCTTTAACAGCTACCTTGCAGTACTCATTATTTATCGCGTTGGGTAGCCCTGTGGGCCTCCTCGAGGGTAAATCTTTAACATTGAGCCCTTGGGCCTCCTCGAGTGTAGATCGCTACACCAGGTCCGGCCTCCTCAAGGGTAGATCACACTGACCCCTGTGGGCCTCCTCGATGGTAGATCGCTACACCAGGCTCGGCCTCCTCGAGGGTACTTTAATATTCTAGCTCACATTCATGCACAAAACACAACAATGATTATAACCATACAACGACTTACAGATAGAGTAAACCACACCTCGTGTAGACGCTTCAAAATAAAGCTCTTGTTTGGTTGTCCGTCTCGAGCTTCGGATGTCACGCCACCTAGCACTTTAAAATTACTCTTAACTAAGTTTTATATGTCCAAATAATTATATAAGACTCATCAACATGTACAAATGGTCTAGTCTTAACCAAAAATCAACATTAGTTTATGTACATAACCTATGTCTAACATGAAAATTTGCACAAGACGTCATCTATCTTGGATGAACCTTTATATATGCTTAAATATCATCAAAGATCACAAATCAATCATCAAAACTTAAATATCAAAGCTTTAGAATCAAAAACCCAATTTCGACGTCAAACTAAAATTTTCCAAGTTTTGAATACGTCGGCCGAAAAATCCGAATAAATCATTTTAAGCTTTATTCATATCATAGAATGCAAATATGAAGTCAAAATGATCAAATAAAATCAAAAATCCAACATTATATGGGCTAGGGTTTTCGGCCAAAAAGGGGACTTTGCATATGTTCGATTTCAAATGTTTTTCTTACTCGAAACATATTTATTTCAATCCAACAACACATATATGAATAAATACCAAGCATATAAACATCATAATTCAAGATCAAGACCCCTCATAATTTTTGAAATTCACAAAATTCCAAGAATGAACATATACTCAAAAATTTAACGTTAAACGACTCGTCGACGATTAATCCAACATAAGATCAAGAAATAATCAAACAACAACATATTCTCTTCACAAAGTTCAAAATGACCGAAAATTTACATATGCACATAAGTTCATGTTTTTCAATTTTTCAAACCGTAGATATGTTCTAGAGATTGAATTATACCCGAATTCAAGACCGATCGAAAATTTAACTATTGATCTTAAAATTTGAGCATGAAATTTTCAAAATTTTAGTTTGTGAAGTGTGTGTAATTTTCAAAATATGAGGAAAAATTAATGAAGAAGGTGAATAGTAGCCTATTTATAAAAATATCCACAAATTTTGTTTAATTTTTCAATTTATTTAATGGTGATTATTCACCATTCTAGAGAATTCTTTAATTTTCACACACTTAGCATAAAATTACATATATGTACATGTATTTCCATTTTATTACTCCTTCACAAATTTTACTCTAATGTATAGCAATTAAACGTTCTAATCAACTCTTATATCCAAATCACATAATATCATGAATTAATGACCATTGCATAAAAATTAAACTTTCATGCTAATATCATAATTATAAATTACTAAAATTTTAAAACTTATAATATCAAACTTTATATTTTTCGCTAGGGCGCATCCTCGCTCTTAGCCGAACAACCTATGAAAACGTTCAAAACTCAAATTTTGATTAGTTCATAATTTAAAGAAAAATAATTCACATTTAAAAATATAGATATATATATATATATATATATATATATATATCATACTTTATGTAAATTTCTCGGGGTATTACAACTAATCTACCCTTACTACCACAAATTAACGTGTAAAACTTTTAGAAATCAGGCGCGAATCTCAGCCACACGATTAATAGGATGGATGGATTAGATTGAGTACTACATACTATCTGAGGCTCGGGTACTATTTGATCCCTCCTCTATATATATATATATAAATATATTAAACTCTTGCAGCTCTTACAAGAAATATGAACACTATACAAATTCAAACACATTCAAACTAGAGATAATCCAATAAGTTCTGATTTTGAAATAAAAAGTAGAGAATTGAAAATGAAATGAAAAAATCTATTAGTATATAGGTAATCTGTAATTCATTACACTATATGATGTAGACTAGTTGGATAAAATCTCTACTCTCAAAGGAGGCACCCCTGGTTTGAATCCAAGCTGTGGCTCACTTATATTTTTAGCTCTTCTTTTTCCTCATTCCTTTGTTTCTCTAGTATTTTTAGCTCTCTTTTTCCTCTACTCGTATTTTTAGCTCTCTTTTTTCCTCTCTTTTTTCTTCTCTTTCTCCTTACTTTGTGCTCTTTTTTTTTAGTTTTTTATTATGTTGACTAAAAAATATATAAACAAATAATAAAGTTTTATATATAAATTAATATGATCAATCTAATTTTAAAAAGATTATGATTAACTTATTCTAACAACAACAACAATTGAAAACGTCCAAGGTATTTGAATTCTCATTTTAAACCCTAAAGATATTGGTAATGATAGAGCAATCAAAATATAGATCGATTGAATATATAGTAATTATTTTAGAAATATAAGTGTTGATAACATCTTTATTATCACAAGTTCTTTTTTCAGAAAGTTCAAGAATAAAATTTACGATTCTTTATCTAATTTTATGTCAAATAAATATCGTTTTAGTCCAACTCTAAACTGCACTAAAATTCAAATGTTATGTAGTTTTCATCATATTTTATTCCAATCATACACATTTTACTTAAAATTATTTACTTGCACCAAATTTTATGCGAGTGCGAAAATGCACCATTTCGGTGCAAAATCTATATCAAAATGACGTCATACATTGGATTTAGATCCACGTTATGAGATGACGCGTTTTAAATTTATTTTTTTAACGTCATCATATAATTCAAATAATATTAAATTATTATTGAAATTATTATAATTAGTTTCTAATTTTATTTTTAAAATTACACTATAACTTCTCAAAATTATACTAACTACTTGGGGCCCCTAGAAAAATATTCCTGGCTTGATTGGAAACCGTGCAAAAGCATACATACATATTTGGCTGTCCTGTTTTACTATTTGCAAAGCAGCAAGCATGACCTCTTTTCATTTATAACCTCCAAGAGTCCAAGACCCAGCATAAACTTCAAACAATATTACCTCACCCATGAGTTATTTTACTCTATTACGAGGAAAATATAGTAATCATTTTTCAAGAGGTCCAAGTTTTCTTTAAAAAGTAAAAGCATTGCTATCTAATCGAGGTACGATTAATGTTATGCTTAATTCTGAGCACAATGACAGCTTAGCCAAAAGGATGGCCTACTAATTTTTATTCCAGACAGCTGATGATTAAAATGAACATGCACACTCCAAGATGAAGCAACACAATCTATAATCCTTTTATTTGGTCAAAAGAAAAATTTCTAATATTTTTCAATTACATGGTATAGAACATCATATCTTTAGAGCTCTAGTTCCTTTTGGTCATTACAATGCTAAACTTTGTACTACTGGTCAGTCTTTTTCAAGGCATTCTAAGGAAGCCATGTTTCTTTACTGATGTCTTTTTCCATATTGCTGCTCCTTTTTATTCTTCTTGTACTCTGTTACAATTTGATCAAGATAACCATACATGCTCAACTATTCAAACATTCGTCATAGCAACCATCAGATCGGATTGCACAAACTAGCCTTGCATATAAAATTTACTTTGAATAAAAACCATACTCACACAAGCATGCTTACATCAAAACATTACTATCATGCATTTTTTATAGTTGTTTTGATCATGAATTAATAATAGTGAGTATTGATTAAGCTTGTGTGAATTAATTCATAATTTTTGAAAATGGTTATACAAATGTTTACAAAAATTCGAAAACTCAAGTTCATGAATTATTGATGTGTTGCTTAACCTGTGAGCTTCTTGTCATATAAGTACAAATGTACTCATGCTTTTTGACAAGGAACCTCTGATACCATCTTTTGTACATTTTCTCATTACCAAACATATTAGCTCCAATGAAATCATACCTATTGATAAAATCTTCAAAAACTAAACATGGTGGGACTTATTAATCAACACAAACTCCAAGACAATGATTAAGAATTTCACTCAGATATTTCCCTTCAATATCAAGAAATTATATAATGCCAAATATACTTTGAATTACCAAAACAAACTTAATAAACTCTAACTTTGAATTAATAAACTTAATTGTGAATTAATAAACCCTAACTTTGAATTAATAAACCCTAATTATGAATTAATAAACCATAATTATGAATTAATAAATTTAATTTTGAATAATAAATTATAATTAAAAATTAATGAATTTTAATTATAAATTAATAAAATCTAATTATTTTATTTATTATAATTAATATATAATTATTTTAACAAAAATAAGGTAAACTAATGCCTTGCTATGATTAAAAAGAAAAATAATATTCACATGATCAAAACCCACCTAATAAACTAGAAATAGTAAAAGAACAAACCTTAATTTTAATCTAAGCATAGCTCCATTGATTTTCCAAGAAGTTTTTCACAGCTACTGAAAGATATTTCCATTTCATAAAATAAGAGCTCGACAAACAGCAACACAAATATCAATAAGCGATTTTAGAGCATCACCAACGATTAAACTCGGAAAACAGAGAAGATCAACCCTCGACTTTCTATGTGTCAAGACATGGAAAATTGATGTTCACGTAGATACAAGGAAAATAGAAATAAAGGAATGGCGCCGCCAATGGGTGGCGGCTTGCTGACTGACTTCCTTTACTACTCTTTTTTTAGGTGTGTTTTAGATTTTACTTTTTTTGGAGGTTGTATTCAATTTAGTTAATAGATAATGGGCCGGTCCATCATGCACCCCCATTTCCTTTTGAATATTTCAATAACTAATTAATTGGTATCAACTGTTACGACATAGGGCCATTGATGTCGTAATTGGTGCTATATAACTGCATCTATTATTAGACACCGTAATAGCATTTAGGGGTGATTAAATGGGTATTGGATATCGGTTATTATCGAATCGAACCGATAACAATCGGTTATCGGTATCCAATAACCGATTAATTCAGTTATTGGATCGGTATCGGTTAGTGGTTTAAGATTAATTTCGGTTATCGGATATACCCATAAACGAATGGATATACCCGAATAACCAAAATTATAATAATTATTAATTTATTATTATTATTAAATTAAAAATAAGTTTAATTAGATTCAAATAATAATAATAATTTATTATTATTATTAAATTAAAAATTAGTTTAATTAGCCAAATAAGTAAATAAAAAATTTTAATTTGGATAATTTCGGTTATCCGATAACTGAACCGACTAACCGATCGGTTTCGATATCGGTTACTGTATTTGAAGAATTTCGATTTCGGTTAACAGAAACCGATCCAATAAGCACCCCTAATAGCATTGCAAACCGGTGTAGTGATAAGTATTAATAGAAAATCAAACGTCATTTACAGATGCAAAATATTATGTAAATCTAATGCGATAAGAACCTGAACCATACATTAAAATTGTTACCATCGAGAAGTAAATATTGAAGAGATGTTAAGTAGCCGATTTCTGCAGGTATGTACCCAAATCCATTGATTAATCTTGTGATGAAATTAATCAATTTAAGTATTACATTCTTGGGCAATAGTGCAGTCTGTACACTTCTAATACTTTTGGTTTGTTAGATTAGTTCTTATCCTAGAATTAGTCTTTAAAGGAGTATTTACTTCACATGATTAGGCTGGATAGAGAAAATCAATCCAGTGTAATCCAGTGTTTACTTTTAAGAATTATCGTTTGAGGATATCCCAAAGTCCGAGATTATTTTAATCCTTTGGGTTACTCCCCATTGATGTTAATCCAACCAATATAAGTAGAATTGAGATAATCTTTCAAAAAAAAAAAAAGAGTTATTTATCCTAATTTTAATCATCAACCAATCCCTTGTAGTAAACAAATGATAGGGACATTTACTTTTCATAATTAGTATTTTGAATGATTTACTATTTGATGGATTAAATATATGATAAGATAATTTTTATCTATCAATCATTTGTTTACTACAAAAGATTAGTGAAGAATTAAAATTGGGATAAATATTTATTCCTTTATTTGGAGGATAATTCAATCCTACCTATATTGGTTGGATTAAAATTAATGAAGAACAATTCAAATGATTAAAATAATCCTGGCTTTGGGATATCTTCAAATATTAATCCTTAAAATAAACACTTGATTAGGTTAGATTAATTTTATCTATCCAACCAAATCATGCAAAGTAAACACCATAAAGTAAGTTCATGTCAGCGCTTCTATGCTGTTAGTGTTTACTTGTGAGACTGGCCTCAGTACAAGTATTGTCCAAGCTTGTGAACATTCGGTTAGGTTTTTTTGTTCCTATTAATTAGAAATATACTCTGGCTTGTTTTCATCGACATATAGTCTTAGGGGGTGTTTACTTTTCATGATTAGTATTTTGAAGGATTGATTATTTGATGGATTAAATGTATGATAAGATAATTTTTATCTATCAATCCTTTATTTACTACAAAGGATTAGAAAATGATTAAAATTGGGATAAATAATTTTCTCTTTATTTGGAAGATTATTCAAATCCTATCTATATTGGTTGGATTAAAATTAAGGAAGAACAATTCAAATGATTAAAATAATCCCGGGTTTTGGGATATCCTCAAATATTAATCTTTAAAAGTAAACACTTGATTAGGTTGGATTAATTTTATCTATCCAACCTAATCATGCAAAGTAAACACCACCTTAGGGTTTTACAGCATGTGGAGGCAATCCAAGCTTCAAATGCTTGGAAATTTGTCGAATCGACTAATTGGGAGGAGATATCATGGGTGGGGAATCGATTTCAGGTGAGAGTGAATATGTATTGGCTGTGAATTGAGTCGAGATTTCGGGCTATCTAGCGAACTAATTTTTCTGCTCTTGCATCACGACTTCCATCAAGAGGAAGCAATTTTGAGCTTTCTTAATTCTGTTGCAGAAGGGGATTTTGGAGAAAGCCAGTATCGAGTCATACTAGGGGTGAGCAAAAACCGAACCGGACCGAACCGAAATGGGCGCTTTGGTTCGGTTTTAAACAAGAATCTGTTCGGTTCGGTTTACAATTTTCAAACCGAATTAATTCGGTTCGGTTCGGTTTGTTAAAAAATTGGTTTTAAACCGAACCGCCTTAATTAATTATTATTATATTTTTTTATATATATATATATATATATATATGTGTTATTTATATTATTAATATTTAAATTGGTTAATATTATATATATTATATATATATATAATTATATTTATATATTATATTATATATATTATAATATTTATATTAATTTTAATTTTAATTTGTTAAACCGAACCGAACCGACCAAACTGAATATTTCGGTTCGGTTTTGTACAGTAATTCGGTTCGGTTCGATTTGGATTTTTTTTAAAATTCGGTTTTTCGGTTTTTCGGGTTCGGTTCGGTTTTGAACCGAACCGCCCGAATGCTCACCCCTAAGTCATACCCAGTTGCTTCATTTGCGGAAGGATGGCCTGTCATGTGACATCCACCGAGCTCTAACGAGGCAGCATCCACGTTAAAGACGAGGAAGTTTTCATCCCAGAACACCGCATTCACGGTTACAGACAGGTTCGTCATCACACTCCCTGTTTAGGTTAAAAGCCAAAATAAAAGTGTTCACTTGTAAAAAGCTCTCTTCTATGACTCAACAAACTCACGATGTGAATTCTAGACAAAACTCATTGAGCAACTTCACAGTTTTAGGCAATGCTCGTATTAGTTTCCCTTTAACCTGGCTTCGTCTAAACAATACGTGATTGTTTCCTTATAATGCATATTATCCCCGTTTCTTGACAAAACTGTGCACTCTGCAGGGGCAAGGCATCTGAAGAACGCGTTGGAGAAGCTGTGTTTCGAATTCTCTCTTCTACCTTCAAGAAAAGAGGGAAGCTGTGTTTCGAATTCTCTCATCTTGATAAAACTGTGCACTCTGCCCTTATATTTATAATGCACTACCATAATCCCACAAGGAAAGGATCCATGCATATCCCATAAATATAATAACATCCTTTTAGGATAAAGAGAATAAAATCATTACCATAGAGAGGAGATGGGCGCCGATTTCCACTAAGCTTCGGGCCTGGATGGGCCAGCCTAGGGATCAAATGCAAGGAATAAAGATAGGCCTCAAATAAATTAATTATCTTATGTTCAGCCCAGAACATAAATTAATTTATAAACATTCATTCATGCCACTAGAGAATAAATGCCGACTTACCCATTTATTGCCGAAGTTGAGTCGGGCTTGCACTTAGACATTACGAATCCTCGATTTAAGATATCGCACGTCCATTAATTATTTAGAGCATTCGATTGGTTAAAATAATTAATATCTTTAATTCCTTAAGTAGTACCACTCAACCTTATTATTGTACTTGAGATAACTCAACCGCGGGGTTTAGTACAATAAACCTTTGAGCTCCTTAAGGGACGCCATCATCCTAAACGAATACGGTGACTCGATATAGATAACTAGCATGACATACAAGCACTGCCACCACCCAAGATGCGGAGAATATTGGTTAGATCATATAACCCTCACCCATAACAAGTCAAAGTGATGGTCAGCAACTCATACTCACCTAATACCTTATCGAGGTTTAGAACATCGTAAGTCACCGAGATCTAGGTTCTTCACGACGGTCGATAGAAGAACTCATCTCATCGTGATCCATCAATACGTCGAGACGCATCAAAGCATAGATAAGCAACCAAGTCAAGTCACTTCTTATCTATACCGAGCCTATACCGACAACTCGTCCTCAAGTTGTCTCACCGTGATACTTTTATATCTCATTAAGCTCGACCAATCATACTGATTTCTATGATCTTCTACACACCGTATGATCTAACTTATATATGAGATAAGGGGACACGATATATGCAATCAAGTAATCAATTCAGATAGAGATTGTAATAGTGGTAATAGAAACATTGTATACAAGTCCAACCAAAACGGCTTTCAAGATACAAACCAACAATCTCCCACTTATACTAAAGCAAACTTTTAGTATACAATGTGTCTCTACTAGCTATTACAAACAAAACCATCATTTTGCTTCTCCCACTTATACAAGTTTCCTTTCTAAGTGGGTGCCATCAAGCGCAATCCAAGTCCTCGAACGCACCGTAGACTTTTGCGGCAGCTCTTTGTGAATGGATCCGCTAGGTTATCCGTCAGATCAATCTTTTCAATCAAGACGCCCCTCGCCTCACGATTTCTCAGATGACATGATACTTTCTCTCTATGTGTTTGGTCGCTTGTGGGTCCGTGGTTCCTTCGAGTTTGCCATCGCACCTAAGTTATCACAAGAACTATGATACTTGGGCAAACCAGTACCACACCTAGATCCGTGAGGTAGTTCTTGAACCATACAGCCTCCTTAGCGCCCTCCGGCGGCTACATATTCGGCTTCCATGGTAGAGTCCACAATGCATCGCCGCTTTGCACTCCGCCAGATACGGCCCACCTCCCAAGGTAAACACATAGCCCGAGGTGACTTTTTCTCATCACGGTCACTTGGAAACCGAGTCTCAGATAACCCAAAGGCATTAGACTATCTGCATGGTAAACCAGCCTATAATCTCGAGTCCTTTTCGTACTTGAGTATATGCTTTATCGCAATTCAATGAGCTTGTCCAGGTTAGACCGATATCTAGCTATTATGCCCACCGTGACAGCGTATATCGGGTCTCGTGACATAGCATTGCGCATATGAGACTTCCCACGGCCAAGCGTATAGAACTTGTCTCATTTTCTATCTCCTTTGCGGTCATAGGTGATCGCTTTAGATAAAGGAACGCCATGTCCGAAAGGTAGCAATCCTTTTCGTCGTCTCGCATACTAAAACGAGTAATCACAAGATCAATGTAAGACGCCCGAGATGAGCTCAATATTTTCCTCTCGCGATCTCGGTAAACCTTGATCCCAAGAATGTACGCGCATCTCCTAAGTCTTTCATTTGAAACTGATCGGATAACCAACTCTTTACGTCGATAACAACTTCATATTGTTGCCAACTAGAAGAATGTCATCTACGTAAAGTGCAAGAAATACCACATCACCGCTGACATCTAAACGATACACACAACTCTCGCTAGGCAACTGGGTAAATCCATAGACTTTACTACCTCGTCAAAGCGTATCGCCCACTATGCGCCCTAAATGCCCACTATGCGTCCTAAATGCCGTCTTATGGATGTCGGGATTACCAAAGGGTTTGGTGATAACCGAGCGTAAATCTATTTTGGAGAACACAATTATACCGCCAATTCATCCAAAGATCTCTCGAATCACCGAATCGGATATTTGTCCGCATCGTGGACTTATTGAGCCCCGATAGTCCACACAAAATCTCCAACTGTTATCCTTCTTTTAACTAATAGTACCGGCTCGAGAAAGGACTCAACTTGGTCAGATAATGCCCGCCGCAACATGTCTTCTACCAACCGCTCAATCTCATCTTTCGCAAGAAGCCGTATCCGTAAGGTCGAACCGACATGTGCTTTGCACCGGGCTAACTCTATCATGTGGTCCGTTGCTCGACGAGGGCAGCCTCGCTGCTCCTCAAAACCCCGCATGCTGCTCGAGGACATCATCCAACTTCCCTATCTGTGGCCTCGGATAGTTTCGTGGGTTCGTGGTCAAGAACAACCGCCTGCAGTCGACCTCGCCGGTCTTGATCAGTGCCAAGGCTCACCAAGTTCCGACACATCGCCAGATCCCCCCTTAACTCCACTCGATCCCTATTCCACTCAAAATTCATAGTCAAAGTCTCCCAATTTGTGCGAACTTCTCCCAACGTGGCAAGCCACGCAACTCCCAGAATTATATCAACGCCACCTAGGGCAAACACATAACAATCTGCCTTAATAGCACACCCCGACAACGAGATAGGTAGTTGCCTACATACCCCTTCCGATTCCTGTCGATGTCCGTCCCCCAACTGCACCCCGAATCTGCCCGTCTTATCCGGTTTCAGCCGTAGTATGGAAACCAAAGATGAAGAAATAAAGTTGTGGCTAGCACCACTATCGATCAAGATTGTCACTGTGCACCCTTCCACCACGCCCCGAAGTCTCATAGTACGAGGGCTGAAAATTCCAGCCATAGAATAAACTGGGAAATCTCCACCTTCTTCTTCCGCACCCCCGATCTTCCCCGACTCTCCTCCCGTCCCGCCACCGCATACGCATCGGTGGAGATCCAACCTCGTCCTCCTCAGCCACCATCACCCTCAATTGCTTAAAAGGGCTGTCATGTCCGGGTGTAAAGGGTTTCTTACACCTAAAACATAGTCCCTTTGCCTTGAGGTCCTCTAACACTTTTGGCGGAAGCCGAGTGAATCGGGAACGGGCAGTGGACTGCCCGGACAGCCCTGAATTTGTCACCGAGGACTGCCCCGCCACCTTAGAAAACCGCCGCCGACCCCGCACACCGCCACCCTCTCGTTGCAGTGTTACTCTCTAGCGGCCGAAAAATTTCAACGCATCCTCAACCACCGAAAGTCGTCTTCCTCGCCCTCCATTCGTAAAGGACATGTTGTTCTCAATATCCTCAGCTAATTCCATCGTCGTCTCCAAATCATTCGGCGGCAACCGTAATGAGCCCCGAATCCGCCCTTCAACCCGCTCATAAATACCCCAAATAGTGTGCATCGACAGCCCCGAACCCGACTCACCAATTGAACAAACACAGATATGTAATCCTCCATCAGCCGACCCGGACAGCCGCTCGAACTCGCCGCCCTTAAACCGTGTGTCAAACCGTGCTACTAGCGCCTGGTGAACTCATCCCACGACATTCTTCGCTTCCTCGCCTCAACCACGCCAACCAATACAAAGCAGCCCGCCCATGGCAACCACGGCCCTTGCGACTTTCTTTTCCGCGAGTACGGTGTAATTCGAACCATCGCTCACCGCTATCCACCCAATCGGGTCTTCCCCTCGAACGTTGGCAGCGATTTTCGCCTCTTGGCAAGATGGCGATTGCTCCTCCGCCGATGGTCGCAGGATCACCTTCGAAAGCGCGGCTAAGGACTCGCGATCTCAGCTAGTTGCGCTACTGTTCACGCCCGTTTCTTCGTCATCTCGGCCTGATCAGCCTCCGCTTATCCAATCGATCGCTGTTTGATCTCGCCATTCCGCGGAACGGGATCCGCAGGTCGGACCAATTGTTAAACCCGTAAGCGAAAGTAAAATCCAGCAACTCTCGCTGCTCCCAAGCCTCCAGGCTAATGTTTATTCTCGATAAGAAAAATGCATACGCCCTAATTGGGCTTTTAAATATCATCCTACTCATACTAAAAATAGAAACCCTAAAACTGAAATTAGAAACCTAACAAAATCAACTAGAAATAAAAGAACGAACAGCAATATCTCAGCCCACGAACAGTGGCTCAAGCCCGTCCCCGTCTTCCGTAAACCAACAGAGGCCTTGGCTCCTCCTCAGCCTCCTCCTCGACGCCGCCGCGCCCCTGCTCCTGCTCCTGCTCCTTATCACATACCTCTCTCCTAATTTATTTGAGGAAATATGCATGTCTTGCTAAAATCAATGCATTTGTCTTATATTTGTGGTCTCACATGCAGTCAGAGTCAAGCATTTTGTCTTAAAAGACATGGAAGTCCTAATAACTCCATTTCTGTGACAGAATAGTGGCAGCCGGAAACTGCCAGATGCAAAATCCAGGATTTCTGATGAGTTGGATGAATCCAAGATGTGGAAGTTGACTGAAATTAATGAACAAGCACAACTTCGTTCATTGAGGCTTCCTGATAGTTTATTTTCAGTGAGGGTAATGTTTTTTGAATATACCTGGTGGCTAAAGTAATTTTTTTGCCTTTTCACTTTCCTCTATATGTCTATGCATGCCTTCTTTAGTTGGATTTGCTGAGTTTTATGTAGTGCTGAATAGCTATTATCGTTTTAAGTTTGTGAATTGAGGATTGAAAGTGAAATAAGTCTAAATATAATGATCTAATTGGTTTTGTTACAGATTATAGATATTGTTGAAACAGAAACTTGCAACGGAATGATTTATTAGCTATATTAAGTAGGCGAACGATTACTGAAATGGCTAGGATCTGATGTCCTTCGTAAACTATTTGTAGCCTTCGTAAACTATTTGTAGCTGGCAATTCAAAAACTGAATCTCCATAAAAGCATTATGCTAGTAGGGGTTTACTTCACAATTTTGTAAAGTTTGTCATAGCTCCGCCTGTGGAAGCATCCATAAATCCTTGTGTAATCTCTGCAATTTGTAGCAAAATGTATTTATCTATGAGTTATGATAATGCTATGCATACTTTTCTGATTTTAGTATCATTATGGTGAATGCTTTAGCTTATATAGAATGTTCTTTTTTAGTATAGAATTACTTATCATTTACCTTTATTAATATATATATATACACACACATTTCAGATTATTCGCTTAATCTACACAAATTCTGGGAGTTCCATATTGGCTTTGGGGTATAATGCTGTCCATAAACTCTGGAAATGGCAACTAAGTGAGAGTAATGTATCCCGAAAGGTTTTGAATTCTCTTGGAGACTTGTATTCTTATGATTTTCTCTTTTGCCTTTTGGTTTATATTTTATTGTTTCTTCTCTCTTTCAAAGGCAAGTACTTCTGTGCCATCACAACTTTGGCGACCTTCCACAAAGAAAGGTAACCGTGGTTTTGCTCGATTCTCCATTGACAAATTTGTTTTTACTGGTTTTGCCCCAGTTGATATTTATTTACGTTGGTGCTCGTTCGTGTTATTTTTGCAGGCAATCTCATGCTTCTTCACATATAGTATTGTGATGTTTTAGCTGTAAGCTATTGATCTTATGAATTATTTTGAACTGTGATATGTGGGATACGTTCTTATTGTTTTGTTATGTGATGTAGCCAATATTTTTGTATAGTGATTTTATAGCAGTAATGAAAACAGATTGTATATTTTTATATAGTGATTTTGAACGTAATGAAAGCAAGTATATTTTAATCTCATTTGCTATTAGATTGCGCGTTATTAATTGTACAAGTTTTAAATAGAGAAATTAACTACGGTTGAAATTGAAAAACCGTAGTACAAAAGATATATCGACTACGGTTAAAAAGTCAACCGTAGTCGATGCTAAATCGACTACTGGATGTAATAGAAAAGCGTAGTATATAAAATATAAAATTGGCATAAAACCATAGTAATTTATAAAAACCGTAGTAAATTTGGAATAAAAACCGTAGTAAATTTGCATTAAGACTACGCTTTTTCCCCAAAAACTGTAGTAAATTTGCATTAAGACTACGCTTTTTCCCCAAAAACCGTAGTGTATGTGCGAAAATTACTGTAGTCTATAGTCGATATAGACTATGCATAAAATGCGAGTGTATGAGAAAATAAGTGTAGTCTATAGTCGAATAGACTACGCTAAAAAGCATAGTGTATGTGTGAAATTGCCGTAGTCTATAGTCGGTATAGACTACACATAAAAGCGGTAGTTTATGTAAGCGAAATTGCCGTAGTCTATAGTGGGTATAGACCACGCTAAACAACGTAGTGTATGTATGCGATAAGCGTAGTCTATAGTTGGTATAGACTACACATAAATAGCGAGTGTATGTGCTGCTCAGCTTCTCTACACCACTTTTCTCTAGGGTTCAATATGCACATAGACTACATATTTTATGCATGGTTAAAGTCGCTTTTTCTAGTAGTGCTCTGACGCAAGATTACTGAATTAAGATTGTTATTCCCTTGACCTGAAGGTCAATTTACCACTAATCAAATCTAAACCACGATTACGTATGATCGGTTTAATTGACTATTAATTAATTCAAACTCACTAAATATTATACACTCTCTAGCGGATTGAAACAATTAAATCACAGAGAAAATAGAGAACAACAAATACTTGCATACGAATTAATTAAAGAATAAATAACAAATTAGATCTCACATAGGAATCATGCTAGGGTTTCCTTAATCGTTGCCGGAATAAAAGAGATTAGCTAGAACTCATAATATTATAAAAATAAAAGAATAAAAATAAGAAGAAGTCACGGCTTGATTGATAAAGAACGAAAAAGTGGTTTTGATTCCTCAATCCTCGATTCACGTCTCCTTTCTCTGTATTCTAAATGGAGGCGTGAGATTGTTGTGTGAGTTATTAACTCAATTCTCTAGAAAGAGGCGTGGGACCTGATAAATAATGGGCCCTAGGCGAAACAACAAAAATGGATCATTTTTTCACTATGGAGATATAATTGAATATATCTAAAAAGATGCACAATATATCATTTATAAAAGAATTATTTTTTTTACAAAATTTGGGCCCCCAAAAGTTTGTAACAAAATTTTGGGACATTGAATATTTATTTTTTGAAGGAATATTTATATTAATATAAGATGATATATAAAATTTTGAACCCCCTAAAATGATGGGCCCTGCGTGGGAATTGAGTTGACTAATTCCAAACAACTATCTAATAATTAAATACCTAACCTAATTCTTAAAAATGGGCCGAACAATGGCCAAGGAGAAAAAACTCACTAAAAAGGCTTACTAAAAAGGCTTCCAAAATAATAATAGTATCTCATAATAATAAGTTCCAAATAAATCTTCATTCAATTCCTTGTCTTCAAATTCTTTCCAAAATCCTGCTTTTTCTTCCAAAATAATATGAACACCTACAAAATCCACAAAATATGCAATTAGCTTCATAAAATATGATTAAATAGATATTAAGCATTTAAACTCATCAAAATCATCCAAAATATACATATAAAATACGTCTAATCAAATCCCCCCACACTTGAATAATGCTCGCCTTCAAGCATAAATAAAACAAAAGATAAAAGAACAAACTAGCTGGGGACTCGATTCAAAAGAAACACCAAGTGATCATTGATCAAGAAATAACAATCATAGTCAAGATCAAAATATAACCACCTTTCATACCACAAACCATTCCTCGATTCCAACAACTTCATGTATACACCCTTCATCCAAGTAAAAATAATGCAATCAATCCATTTCACAAGATTCACTCAAGATCACTCAAAAATCAAGGACAAGATAAATTCATACTAAAGCATCTTGTCACGACCCGATTACCAAATCAGGTAATTAGGCCGTGACTTGGGGTTAAGAAGAAAATTTAACGCTAACGGCTCAAACATATATCATAAGAAAGAGATGACAACAACTTTTATAACGAATGAACCGAACATTTATGGTTCAAGAAGTGAAATGTAGCTTGATAAAGATTAAATTTTCGTTCCTCGCACCACAAGAAAGAAACTAACGAGAATGTCAACCGTTGAGGACAATATTTACCACGACTAACCAATATCAATAATATACATAATCGAGCATTGAATATGATTACTTTGTTCTTGCAACACATAGACAAGTAATGACCAAAGTTCGACAACGGAGAGCGTGGTGAGAGTTATGTGTGAAGACATAACTCTCGGGCAACGAAACATGTGAACATTGAATGAATAACATTACTCATTTGTCAATGTCATCATGAAGCAATTTACTTAGAGAAGCTCCTTCACAAAGATTCGATTCCAAAGATTCTCTCACCAACCTCGCATATTTAGAAATATATGCAGTATGTGAGTACAAAATGCACTCGGTGGGTATACACCAAAACATAAAAATAAACTTTGCCCTTAGGGTTATATTCTCGACTTGTAATAAAATAAATTTATGCAGGACTTTATTAAAATTACCCGCATAATGCTCAAAATCTGCTCATGCATGCTCATTATATAATATCATCATATCATATGCATATGCATGTTTTATGTCAAGATGCATCTTTCTTTTCTTCCCATATCCACGTCTGCTCCTTTATGTTGATCCGAGGAGTAGGCCTCCTCAACATACTTTAACTTCACATACCCGAGTTGGTCCGAAGGATCTCAACCGGTCATACCCGACGTCGGTCATTTCTTTCTTTTCTTTCTTTCCGTGGATAGGTAGTGCATTATGCTTATGCTCATGCTAAAAACATCGCAAGTCAATCAACTTTTCAAATCAATGCAATTAATTGCATATCATAAAATCTCATATTCTTTTCATGCAAAGCATATCATATCACTTGAAAGTATATAAAAGCATAAGCATATTATTATAGAAAATACTTATACCACCGGATGTTCCTTAGAGCTAAGGAACCAATTCTCAATTCCATTTCTTTCTTTATCCATATAAAGCGGCATATAGCCTCATCAAGAACCAAACAAGAACATTACTCATCTTAGCGTCGACACGACTATATCTTCTCGATATCAAATCTAAGACTCTAAGATTTATCAAAACTGGGTCATTGCATCCTCTAATATCTTATTAACAAACAAATTTATCAAAATTTGGCAACAGAACGCCTATAAAACGATCGCCAAAACAATACCATACCATCCAAATATAGCCCAAATTCCACCAATTCATCTCCATATATCTCAATGATTATATAAACTCAACAACAAGCTTTAATCATCTCATCTTAGCCATCAACCAAAATCCCCTTAAGACGTCACTTAGTGGTCTAACGTCGAAAATTCACGTGAGATGCCATCTAACACCAACGAACCTATATACATGCTCAACTATCATCAAATATCATCATTTTATCAATGAAATATAAGGATCAAAGCTTTGGCATTGAAAACCAATTTTGCCGACAAACTAAAATTTTACCGCTTTTGCATACGTCGGTGAAAAATCCGAATAAATCATTTTAAGCTTTATTCATATCATAGAATCCAAATACTAAGTCAAAATGATCAAATAAAATCAAAATCCAACATTATAACACTTAGGTTTTCGCCATTGGGCTTTTTTGTATACTTTCGATTTCAAACGTTTTCTTGTTCCAAACACGCTTATATCAATCCAATAACATATATATAAACTAAATTCAATCATAACAACATCATAAATTCAAGATCCAACAGCTCCCTTTTTCTAAAATTACAAGAATTTACAAACAATAAACATATGCTTTCCAATTTCAACGTTAAACAATACGTAAACGTCGAATCTATCATAATATTCATAAATAATCAACAAAACATAATCAATCATAATTATTGCAATATGACCGAAAAACTGAAATGAACATAAGAGCATGTTTATAAAATTTAAAACCGTAGAGGTGTTCTCGATGCAGATTATACTCTATTCAAGACCGATCGAAAATTCAACTGGGATCTTCCTATTTTTCTCCATTTTTCAAAAATTGCTATGTGTGTAAGTGTGTGTTCGTGAGTTTTGGGAAGAATTGGAGATGATCATAGTTTGAAAATATATATTATATAATTAATGAGCAAGTGGTAAAATAGTAATTTCATATTTTAAATTGAATTTTCTTTTATTTTTCCCAAACAAAATGGTGCCAACACACCATACTCTAGAAAATTCCATAAAATAATTCCCATATTTTATTCTTGATTTTCGTAATTAATAAAAATAATAATAATATTAATGTATTTTCATGTAATTTTCCAAAATATGCTAGAAAATTCCATAATTAATTCCCAAAAATTCCAATATTGAATCTTATTTTCTTAACACTTTAAACTCATCATTTTCATCAATATAAAGTCCCAAAACTATAAAATATATAATAGGGACTCACTTTATAAAAATAGAGATTTAATTCCATTTTATGCAAATAATGGAATTAAATATTCCATTTATTCTTAAATCCTTCAAAATCACTTTCTAAATTTTTCCATCATCAAATATCATTAAAATATAATAATTAAAAATATTTTTGACCTTAAAAACCATTTTAAATATTTTGCTCTTAATCCGAGCTTAATCGGCAAACGCCGACGTCACAAAAATGTAGATTTTGAAATTCTAAATTTTCTGAAATCAAAACTTATTGAGCATGTACCTATCATCTTAAGACCCTTGGAATCTAGGTCTTCTTATCCTAAATAAGATCTGAGAATCTTATCTCAGATTCTGCCTCGATTCTATCATCTCAACTAGAAACTTAATACAAAAGCTTCTAACTTAAACAAATCCTTCTTAAGGATGCAATGCCCTTCTTATTAAGCTCTTAATCACGAGCTAATCTGCCTTTCTGTAAATATGGGGTATTACATTCTCACCCCTTACAAAAATTTCGTCCTCGAAATTTTCAGACGTCGACAATATTCGTAACACTTCTTTCTCATCCGATCTTTAACTTCCATATCGATCTAAGATGCCTTCGACTTTTCTTCGTAGCTTAAATCTTATTCGTGAACATTTTTCTCTTGAGATATGATG
Source organism: Salvia rosmarinus (assembly GCA_036937905.1). Classification (NCBI taxonomy): domain Eukaryota; kingdom Viridiplantae; phylum Streptophyta; class Magnoliopsida; order Lamiales; family Lamiaceae; genus Salvia; species Salvia rosmarinus. The sequence continues at coordinate 47,866 of JAODLM010000557.1, forward strand.
TGTTTTCGATTAAACACATATCTTCGTGAATCGCGACATATAGAGCACATCGCTAATATTTTCGAATCTCGAGCAAATGCTAATCTGTGAGACGATCAGCCAATCTTTCTTGAATCTCGCGATTCGATACATCTCGATAACTTCTTGGATTCTTGTCTTTACTTGTCGTGCGATTACGACCATCTCTTTAATCGCTCGTCCAAACACTTTCTTCTTCAAATACGTTTTAAATAAAACGACGATCTACACTTGCTATCGTAAAAACTTCATAGAGCGTCATATAAATCGTCGCTCGATCTTGTCTTCTAACGTCTGATGGTCCATTTAAATTGACCATTTATTGCGGATAGAAAGTTGTACTAAAATTCAATCTTGTATTTATCTTTAATAAACTCGCCCAACACGAGATGTAAACTTGGAGTCTCGTCGAGATGATTGAGACAAGCATTCCATGTAAACGCACTATCTCTCGACGTACACTCAATTAACTTGTCACCCATACGTGATAAGAATCAAAATAACATAAGCGTATTTCGTGAGTCGATCGATTGTTACCCACGTTTCGACTTGGGTAACTAACACGTATGTCTTCTCATCTTTCACCGCATAAAACATCACAATCGATCCGCACAAGTCACGATCATATACCGCGACAATCTTCTTTCTTTGCTTCGTGCTTGCAAACTAAACCTTGTTCGCTTACGTAATTCGAGGTATACACTTTTCGTACAATTCTTCCTTGGATTGTTCTCGTGTGAAACTCTCCAATAGCCCGAAGAAATGATTTTCCGATGTACTCTTACCGAAAACCGGTGATTCTTCAACATTAACGATATATCGAGAAGATATTCTTGATCGAATTAGCAAAATTTGGAAATTCGCCGATGCAATGAACTCGTTCTTTAATATCATTGGGTTATCCACTTCATTAAAGGATAAAAGATTTTGACACCGAAAGATTACGCAATTTATAATCGGTTTAAGAAGAGAAGGTACAAGTAAGTTTTGAAAGAACTGCTTTCTTATTCCTCCTCTTTGTAATAATGAATGAGAATTTCTTCTTCGGGTGATGTACCGCATTGCAAACGAATGCCAAAATGCAAGATATTTTTCTTATCCGTAATCAGAAAAAAGTTTTCAATTGAAATGCATCGGATCGCAAAGATCTTCAAAATTGCTTATCACAAAGTTATGATGTGAAATGAAACAGTTAGATAGCAAAAGGATCGATAGATATCAAGGAAAGAAATCGCGCATCTCAAGATCTTTACAAAATAGGGTAAAACTTTGTCATCGAATATGCTTTGATATCTCCGCAACCACATCCGATACGACCTACAACTATCAACTTCCATTTTATCCATAAAAGGATGTCACGAAGACAATTGACCAATGTTTAGGGTTGAATGTGTTGTGCCAACAATCTGCTATCACTGAAGTTCATATCAAAAATTTCGAGACACTTGGGGTCTCGATAAACCGACTCAATCTTTTCTCAAATCTCTAAATGAGACATCTTGGAAACATAAGAGAATAGAACAAGCGAATCGATGTAAAATCTCAAGAAATGCGAAGGTTAATTATATTAATTTAGGGCAATACGAAGCATCTCAACATCGAGTTAAGAATAATCAAATTGTACAAAATCTACATCAAATTCAGCATAACTAGTCGAGCATTTGATAAAGAAGACTCTAGTTTTAGAATAAGGTGCTAGTATCATGCTCGGACATAAAAGATTTAACATCTATGGTTTCAAGATTTTCACCGCCATCATCCTCAAATGGAGAAGGAAAAATTATCAATTAACCAAGTCGATGAACAACCGAGATAGATTTAGTAATGGGGAAAATGAATCAAGAGGAGGCGCTCGAGTATACGTAAATATTGAAATTTGATGGTAACTAGGAGTCCGGGAAATCACTTGATTAAAATAACAAAACCGACTCAATATAGTCAATGGCAACAAAGAACAACCCAATCTTGTCACTCTTTAGGCAATAAAAATCCCGACACGTCTTGATCAAACGTCTTTTTCCACGACGATAGGTTCGAGCGAGAAATTGCTCAAGGCAAGTTACTCGTCGATATATATATATAAACGCTCTTGATCATTGTTACTGACGATAAATGAGTCGTACTCTTCTTAACTTTCTAGACGATCTTCGCTATTCTAATGAAGAATACTCGAACTCGTGCGTATAATTTATTCATATTGTTTCGCCATCTCTTCTTTCTCCCGATTTCTTTTCAACTTTAGCTCATAGAGCAATAACTCATTTCAATCATACATTCTCATATAGCAATTCATTCCTTACATGTATACATAAACATCATATAAGATAACCATAATCATCATACTCATATACATAATCATAAGCATAAGTTCTTACCGTGAGCTAGAGACGACGGAATCGAATGCTGAGCTTCTCTCAAGAAAGATTATCTCATTTACTTATTTTCTCAATTCAGAATCAAACAACTGATGCTATATCTCAGATTGTCAAACAGAATCATTTCAAAAGAATTCATTTGCTCAACGTGCACAAACTACACAAGACTTTCAAAGATTCATAAGGGTTCACAATGATTCATAACTCAGAATTGCAAAACTGTGCACAAATTGCCCAAATTTGCAAAGATTTCACAGTTCAAGTCAAACCGCTCGATATTATTCGTCACGACCGATTACCAAATCGTAATTAGCCGTGACTTGGGGTTAAGAAGAAAATTTAACGCTAACGGCTCAAACATATATCATAAGAAAGAGATGACAACAACTTTTATAACGAATGAACCGAACATTTATGGTTCAAGAAGTGAAATGTAGCTTGACAAAGATTAAATTTTCGCCTCGCACCACAAGAAAGAAACTAACGAGAATGTCAACGGTTGAGGACAATATTTACCATGATCAACCAATATCAATAATATACATAATCGAGCATTGAATATGATTACTTTGTTCTTGCAGAACACATAGACAAGTAATGACCAAAGTTCGACAACGGAAACGTGGTCGAGAATTATGTGTGAAGACATAACTCTCGGGCAACGAAACATGTGAACATTGAATGAATAACATTACTCATTTGTCAATGTCATCATGAAGCAATTTACTTAGAGAAGCTCCTTCACAAAGATTCGATTCCAAAGATTCTCCACTCAACCCGCATATTTAGAAATATATGCGGTGAGTACAAAATGCACCTCGGTATACACCAAAAACATAAAAATAAACTTTGCCTTAGGGTTATATTCTCGACTTGTAATAAAATAAATTTATCGGGGACTTTATTAAAATTACCCGCATAATGCTCAAAACTGCTCATGCATGCTCATTATATAATATCATCATATCATATGCATATGCATGTTTTATGTCAACATGCATCTTTCTTTTCTTCCCATATCCACGCCCTTCCTTTATGTTGATCCGAGGAGTAGGCCTCTCCTCAACACACTTTAACTTCACATACCCGAGTTGGTCCCGGGATCTCAACTTCGGTCATACCCGACGCCGGTCATTTCTTTCTTTTCTTTCTTTCCGTGGATAGGTAGTGCATTATGCTTATGCTCATGCTAAAAACATTGGCAAGTCAATCAACTTTTCAAATCAATGCAATTAATTGCATATCATAAAATCTCATATTCTTTTCATGCAAAGCATATCATATCACTTGAAAGTATATAAAAGCATAAGCATATTATTATAGAAAATACTTATACCACTGGATGTTCCTTAGAGCTAAGGAACTAATTCTCAATTCCATTTCTTTCTTTATCCATATAAAGCGGCATATAAGCCTATCAAGAACCAAACAAGAACATTACTCATCTTAGCCGTCGACACGACTATATCTTCTCGATATCAAATCTAAGACTCTAAGATTTATCAAAACTGGGTCATTGCATCCTCTAATATCTTATTAACAAACAAATTTATCGAATTTCTAAGAACAGAACGCCTATAAAACGATCGCCAAAACAATACCATACCATCCAAATATAGCCCAAATTCCACCAATTCATCTCCATATATCTCAATGATTATATAAACTCAACAACAAGCTTTAATCATCTCATCTTAGCCATCAACCAAAATCCCTTAAGACGCCACTTAGGTCTAACGTCGAAAATTCACGTGAGATGCCATCTAACACCAACGAACCTATATACATGCTCAAATATCATCAAATATCATAATTTTATCAATGAAATATAAGGATCAAAGCTTTGGCATTGAAAACCAATTTTTGCCGACAAACTAAAATTTTACTGCTTTTGCACACGTCATGAAAATCCGAATAAATCATTTTAAGCTTTATTCATATCATAGAATCCAAATCTAAGTCAAAATGATCAAATAAAATCAAAATCCAACATTATAACACTTAGGGTTTTCGCCATTTGGGCTTTTTCAGATACTTTCGATTTCAAACGTTTTCTTGTTCCAAACACGCTTATATCAATCCAATAACATATATATAAAGTAAATTCAATCATAACAACATCATAAATTCAAGATCCAACAGCTCCCTTTTTCGAAAATTACAAGAATTTACAAACAATAAACATATGCTTTCCAATTTCAACGTTAAACAATACGTAAACGCTTAATCTATCATAATATTCATAAATAATCAACAAAACATAATCAATCATAATTATTGCAATATGACCGAAAAACTGAAATGAACATAAGAGCATGTTTATAAAAATTTAAAACCGTAGAGGTGTTCTCGGTACGAGATTATACCTCTATTCGAAGACCGATCGAAAATTCAACGGCCGGATCTTCCTATTTTTCTCTCCATTTTTTCAAAAATTGCTATGTGTGTAAGTGTGTGTTCGTGAGTTTTTGGGGAAGAATTGGAGATGATCATAGTTTGAAAATATATATTATATAATTAATGAGCAAGGGTAAAATAGTAATTTCATATTTTAAATTGAATTTTCTTTTATTTTTCCCAAACAAAATGGTGCCAACACACCATACTCTAGACAATTCCATAAAATAATTCCCATATTTTATTCTTGATTTTCGTAATTAATAAAAATAATAATAATATTAATGTATTTTCATGTAATTTTCCAAAATATGCTAGAAAATTCCATAATTAATTCCCAAAATTCCAATATTGAATCTTATTTTCTTAACACTCTAAACTCATCATTTTCATCAATATAAAGTCCCAAAATTATAAAATATATAATAGGGACTCACTTTATAAAATAGAGATTTAATTCCATTTTATGCAAATAATGGAATTAAATATTCCATTTATTCTTAAATCCTTCAAAATCACTTTCTAAATTTTTCCATCATCAAATATCATTAAAATATAATAATTAAAAATATTTTTGACCTTAAAACCATTTTAAATATTTTGCTCTTAATCCGAGCTTAATCGGTAAACCGACGCCACAAAATGTAGATTTTGAAATTCTAAATTTTCAAATCAAAACTTATTGAGCATGTACCTATCATCTTAAGACCCTTGGAATCTAGGTCTTCTTATCCTAAATAAGATCTGAAAATCTTATCTCGATTCTACCTCGATTCTATCATCTCAACTCGAAACTTAATACAAAAGCTTCTAACTTAAACAAATCCTTCTTAAGGATGCAATGCCCTTCTTATTAAGTTCTTAATCACGAGCTAATCTCTGCTACAGAAATATGGGGTATTACACATCTTGACTCTATCCATCACAAGTTTGCCAATATGTCACTATCTCTACCAAAATGAAATGAAATTCAAGCACAAATCATTAGGACTTTCATAGGTTGTAATGGGCTAGGGTGCATAGGTAGGAGAAACAAAAATATTGAAAATGACTATTAAATCCAACAAAATGCAAGCAATTCAAAATTTGGTGCGTCGCTTTTCACCAAAAATAATCGACTGACAGACAGTCGGTATGCCCAAACCGCGTAGATAGCAGTAAGCAAAATCGTCTCCCAAGGGACGGCAAGAATTCTCCTAAACTTTCGACCAACAACGTAACCAAGAATATATTGGGATTACTAAAAACTAGGAATTATTAAATAAACAATAACTAGAAAAAAGAATTGAATTTTGATTAAAGAGAATAAATTTGAGAAAGGTAACAAATGCGTGAAAATATTCCAGCAACCAATTAATTTCACCCTAGCTTGATATTTTGATCATCGATGCAAAGATAACTTTAACTCATGCAAATAAACCAGTTATGATCACCGAAAACGCTTATGACACAATCTTATATATCCTTAGCTTCTCGATAGTTAGGAAGACGCTTCACTAACTACTTCTCTAATCGACTGACAACCGTAAGAGACGCTCTATAGGTTTAATGAGCCGATAACATTAAGAACTAGAGAAACTCGATTCAAAACCGATAAATTCTGACGCAAGATTACCGAATTAAGATTGTTATTCCCTTGGCCTGAAGGTCAATATACCACTAATCAAACCTAAACCACGATTACATATGACCGATTTATTTGGCTATTAATTAATTCCAACTCATTATTGTACGCTATCTAGCGGATTGAAACAATTAAATTACAGAGAAAATAGAGAACAACAAATACTTACATACGAATTAAAGGATAAATAACAAAGTAGATCTCACATGGAATCATGCTAGGGCTTCCTTAATCGTTTCCGGAATAAAAGAGATTAGCTAGAACTCATAATATAATAAAAGCAAAAGAATAAAAATAAGAAGAAGTCACAGCTGGATTGATAAAGAACGAAAAAGTGGTTTTAATTCCTCAATCCTCAATTCACGTCTCCTTTCTCTGTATTCTAAATGGAGGCGTGAGATTGTTGTGTGAGTTGTTAACTCTTTTTTTTTTTTTTTTGGTATCATGGGGAATCCGCAGCCATTACTTTAGGTGCGAATTGGATAAACCCCACGTTCCTATGCAATAGCCCGCAAACCATACAGTAAACCACACTTGGAAAACCAAGAGTGATGTGCTCAAAGCCATAGAGGCGTTTGGTGGGGTTGAACTTGTGACCTCTCGGTCACAGGAACACACCTTAACCATTGGTGTGAGTTGTTAACTCTTAATTCTCTAAAAAGAGGCGTGGGAATTGAGTTGACTAATTTCAAACAACTAACTAATAATTAAATACCTAATCTAATTCTTAAAAATGGGCCGAACAATGGCCAAGGAGAAAAACCCACTAAAAAGGCTTCCAAAATAATAATAGTATCTCATAATAATAAGCTTCCAAATAAATCTTCATTCAATTCCTTGTCTCCAAATTCCTTCCAAAATCATGTTTTTTCTTCCAAAATAATATGAACACCTACAAAATTCACAAAATATGCAATTAGCTTCATAAAATATGATTAAGTAGATATTAAGCATTTAAACTCATCAAATCATCCAAAATATGCGTATAAAATACGCGTAATCAATGCGTACAATTACAAAGTTGAAAAACACCTAAGATTGATGTTATTGAGATCTATATGAAGTGTTCTGTAACATTGACTGTCTACATAAGCAAGAAAAAGAACCCAAATTACACATATCAAGAAAATAGAGAAATTTACCTTTGTAACCTTATTAATTATTATGATAAATGCATTCATACAACTAAATTATCAAATTTTAATACTATTAAATAAGGATAAATATGAAATATATCATAATTTTACTCTCAAATTCTGAACTATGACACCTATTAAAAAACAAAAACAAAAATACTAATGGAGCATTGAAAAAAGAACAAGGGAGTATAGATTATGACTTGCAATCAGTTATATAATGGAATAACAAACTATTACAAGCCAAAATTATTCATAGAAATTTATACTAATACGACCACTTATTGTCCCACTTTATGAGGCTTTCGCATATTTCTTACACAAATGGTTTGTAGTATGATTCGACAAACATTCAACCTTTACAAAACCTAAACATCATATCACTGCTTGTTAATATATTACAACCAGAATCCAAAAATATCAAAAGAGCATTGATCACCCATATCTTCAAAATCAAAACCAAAATACCAAGAAATCATAGGGGAAACTCTTACTTAGATTTACATGTACGTATCGCTTTATAGCAGCAGATTCAAAGCTTAAAGAGTTCACCTACAAATCAAAATTCGATCACATCACTTTTGTTCACATTCAACTAGTAAGAAGCATGTCTTTAGCTTAATTATTACTGCAGAGAATCATGAAGCCCAACAGAAAGAAAAACAAACAATTTGGTTCACTTAACTAGCAAAACAATCTATTTAGTTGAATCGATCATCGCTAAAAACAAGAAAAGGTCCAATGAAACAAGAAACTATTGATAAGCATACCACCATTTTCTTCAAACAAGAAACAAGTATCCACCCTTATCAAATTTTCTAACACCGACAAATCTATTATCTTATTTTTGTTAGTTTCTCCACGCAAGTTATTCCTTATCTTTATTCTCGTATTCTTTTGATTTTTTCTCTTAAGCGAGGTTAGAAAATAAGGGTCCGATCGATCTTATTTTCGTAAGGGAATTAAATGCACAAGAACACCAAAGATTTATGTGGTTCGATCTATGAATAAGATCTACGTCCACAGAGAGAGAGAGAGTGTATTCGTATTGATAATGTGAGGAGCGATTACAAAAAGTGTAGATGATCTTTCTCGTCCAATCTAGCCTCTATTTATACACAAATATATTGACCTAGATCCTCAATCCGAGATCTCCTCTAGGATCGGATCTTCCTCCTATCTCTCTTCAAATTAGGATTCTTTATATATGGTCAATCTTACTGCGTTCACATTGATTTAGGAGTCTTCTTGGGCGAACTTGCTCGGGTCGAGCTTGATGTCGCTTACTTGTATTGGGCTGTTGCTTGGGCCCCGTGGTTGGGTCAGATCCTATCACATCCCCCAAAAGACGCAGGTCGAGGTCGAACGGGTTTGGGGTTATGGTTTGCCGATGTACGTGTGTGATGAGCGGGGCCCTTTCGGTGCCGACTTCGGTTGTCTGGTGGCCTTTACGAGGCAATGTTCCGAGGTTGCCTGTCGAGTGGCTCGTTTTTGAGGTGTTGTCTGAGGTCGCGCCGTTGGGTAACGCCGAGGTCGCACGTCACCGCTTCACCCATCGGGGCGTTATGCCGAGGCCGCGCATTCTCGACATCATCTTCTCGAGGCTTCATGCCGAGGTTGTACATCGTTGGCTTACCTCTCAGGTGTTATGACAAGTTCGTGACGTTTGTATCTCTTGCGGGTGTTTTGCGGTTACATCCTTGGCTTCGCTACCGACGAGGCGTTACGCAAGTCTTTGGGATGGCTTCACCTGGCGAGACGTTATGCCGAAGTCATTGGGTGGCTTCACTGGCGGCGTTATGTCGAAGTCTTTGGGTGGCTTCACCGATGAGGCGTTGTCAAGTCTTTGGACCGGCTTCACCGACGGCGCGTTATGTCAAGTCTTTGGACCGCTTCACCTGACGAGGCGTTATGCCGAGGTCGTTTATGCAATTCATGGTCGAGGTCGGATACACGGCGTTCTTATCTTGGATGCTGAACGTCCTGCCGAGGCCGAACACGGGATTTTCTGCCGACGTCATACACGGGATACGGGATTTGCATTCAATGTGCATTTAATGCGACAGCGGTTGGATTCCCGATAAAGCGCATATTGGGGAAATAACTTCCATGATACGCCTTTTCGCCTATCACTTTTGCACATTTCCAAATTCAAATCTGTAAAAACCCTTTGTCATCTGAAAAAGCTCGTCTGTCGCCATTATCGTCCTTGCAAGTTTCAGCGCCATCTTCCTCGACCTTTAAACCAGTAAGTTTCATGGCTTCTTCTTCGTCTCCTAGAGAGTCTTTTGATGATGAACCTCATGTTGTCTCTGTGTCACCGCCGGATTTGCCGGCGGTTTTACATGTTTTTACTCGCGACCGTCTTCCTCCTTTTGTACGTAGTATTAGATTCCCCCCTATTAGTGATTTTGGTAAGGTTTCTTCGTTCTCTTCGATTTTAGAAACCTCGGATATAAGGGAGCTTGCCTCCCAATATCATATTCCTTCCGATTTTGAGTTTGTTGACCTGGGTGACTTATGTGCAGGCGTACGAGCTCATGAAGGCTGAGCTCACCGGGGCGGCGGAATATTTGGATGATGCCATCGCCCGGTTCGACGAGGTGGCTCGATACTCCAAGGATCTGGAGGATGAGAAGACCCTCCTTGTCCGAGGAGGTGACCGAGGCCGAGGCGACGGCTCGGGAGGCAAAGAAAGAGGAGGCCGGGCCGAGGCGATGGCTCGGGAGGCGGCGAGAGAGACCGAGGCATGGCGGTGGTGAAGGAAGTGAGGCGGGGTCGCGGCAGCAAGTGGCGGAGGCGGTCGAGATTGCCTTGTTGAAGGCAAAGCCGGCGCCAGGTGGAGGTTGAAGCGACCCGACGTCGGAAGCCGGGCGGTGGCTTCACAAGGCGAATTCTCTCCGTGCTTTGCAAGCTATTCTTGTCCGGGAGGTTCTCGGGTTGGCTGGAGATTTGGCCGACGTGCTCAACAAGCGTGGTAGCGACCACCCCGACACGATCGCCGGGATTACCCGCGTTTGGATAAGTCCAAATATGGGTATGAGGTGAGGTCGATGCTTGCGTGCGGCACTACGCGAAGGTCCTCGTTCGGCCCGGAGAACATGCCGTCTTGGAGACCCAGCCGCCTCTCGGTCTTGTGACCCGATTTGATCGCGAGTGCTCGGTGGATCGGGACACCCATCTTGAGGCTTTGATTGTTGAATTGGCAAAGCCGAGGTCCCCAAGACCGAAGGATGGCGGGCTGCAGCTATTGAGGCTCGGGAGGACGCCGGGGGTGCGGGATCTTGAGGAGGTGCGGACGCCGAGGAGGTGCGGATGGAGCATTGGCGGGTCGGTTGATCCTTGACTTTTTTTTTTTTTTTTTTTGAATGTAAATCGTCGCTACAAAGGCGTCGTTTCGATTCGCCTCGGTGCTTAATAAAACCGATTGTTCATAATAAACTTGCCTTTTGTTCGGTCTTCTCCGAAATGCCCGATGCTTCCCGGTCGAATCGGATCGAGGCTCGACAGGCTCTTGAAACCAAGGAGGCCGAGGTTTATCGTTTGAAAGCCGCTCGACCATGTGATGGAGGAGGTCAAGTCAGCTCGAGGTGTCGAAGAAAAGTTGGACGAGCTTGCTCGACTCTTAGAATCTAAGGAGAAGGCGGAGATCGAAGGATAAGGCCAAATCAGTTGTTGAGGAACATGCCGAGTATGAGGCGGTTATCCGTCGAGATGGCGGGATGACTATCTCGAGGTGAAGTTAAGATCTCGAGCTCAAAATCTGCTGTTAATATAAGGAGAGATATGGTGGGACTCACGGCAATTGATGAACAAGATGACAACTGAAGAAGATAGGCGGCTGTATAAGACAGCCATAGCTCGCCATCCTATGTGAGCAACGTGCTTGGCTCGACGATCGAGGTCTCAACTTCTTCGGGCGCGGTGCACGCAAGGAGGACTGTCTCCCGACCTCGTGGGAAGTTAGCACGGATCGAGAGTCCTTTATGCAAAAGAGGCGTCGTTCTTTGAGCGAATGGAGCCGCCTGCCCTCGAGCAGCCGAGGTCGTACATCGTCGGGCAGCCGAGGTCGGTCTTCGTCGAGCAGCCGAGGTCGTAGTGTAGAGCGAGGACGGGGTAGAGGTAGGGTTAGCATAGACGAGCTGCTAAACTCTGATTTTTCAAGTGATTGGCTCAACTTTTCTCGTCCCCCTGGGCCCTCTTCGTCTTCGTAGTGTATAAATTGTATACTTGAAATAAGAATGTTTTCCTTCATTTCATGTTGTTCTTTAAAGAATGCCGCACCTTTCGTGATCGTAATCAAAGAGGTAGCCGTCTTGTATGAAACAAAGATAATTTATCCTTGAAATAAATGAAGGTAGTTGTCTTCGCATGCGCGTATCCTTCCTAAATAAACGAAGGTATTCCGTCCTCGTGCGAAGCTTCCTCGAAATAAGCGAGGATAGTTCGTCGTGCGAAGGTATCCGTCCTCGAAATAAACGAAGGTATTCCGTCCTCGCATGTGAAGCTTCCTCGAAATAAACGAGGGTAGTTCGTCCTCGTACGAAGGTATCCGTCCTCGAAATAAATGAAGGTATTCCGTCCTCATACGAAGGTATGGGTTCCTGTTTTGCCAAGTTTTATCGGGAGGGGTGGTCCCCTTACGCGCGTTTAAAGTTCGTCTTCGTATTAAACGAAGGTAGTTCGTCCTCGTACGAAGGTATCCGTCTTCGAAATAAACGAAGGTATTCCGTCCTCGTACGAAGGTATGGTTCATCCTCCGAATAGGGTATAGTAATTTTAGAAGAGTCATATGCATAAGTGACAAATGAAAACATGCAAGACAAGAATAGATAAAAAAAAAAAAAGTTTTTATTGATAAAGACATCGTAACAACAAGACAAGACCGGACTCGGTTACAGGACTTAAAGACGCGTGAGCGAGACTCAATTTTGACACTTATGCAAAATATCTCTTCAAATGAATGATGTGCCATGTGTTGGTATTTGCTCACCTGAGACAAATGGGCGAGCTTATAGGCCCTTTTCCGAGGACTTCTTCGACCGGTAAGGTCCTTCCCATGTGGCTTCCGGTTTGCCGAGCTTTGCGGCTTCTTCGACTTCATTATTTCGAGCACGAGGTCGCCCACTCGGGCTGCCGGGACTTGACACTGGTTGTAATACCGAGCTACTTGTTGCTTATGCCGAGCTTCTTTGATGTGGCGAGGTCTCTTTCTTCAAGCGGATCTAGATCGGTTCGTAGATTTTCCCATTTGCTTGGTGGAGAAGTGGATGGTGCGGGGCTCGGTATTCCGATTTCGCGAGGATCACCGCGGTTCCATACACCGGGCGTAGGCGTTTCCGTTCGTCGTCAGAGGTGTTGTTTGGTATGACCATAAGACTTGCGGTAAATTCTCCACCAAAGACCCTTAGCTCGGTCGAGGCGGGTTTGAGACCCTTCACGATCGTCTGTTGGTGACCTCGGTCGACCATTTGCTTGAGGATGGGCCACCGAGGTGAACTTTTGTGGATCCGAAGCTCTTGACACCAGTCTTTGAATATCTTATCAGTGAACTGCGTCCCATTATCCGAAAGAAGGATATGAGGGATGCCGAATCGACACACTATGTTCTTCCAGACGAAGTTGAGGGCGTTTTTGCTTGTGATCTTTGCCAAGGGCTCAGCTTCCACCCACTTCGTGAAGTAGTCAATCGCGACAATCAGGAATTGGAGTTGCCCCGGTGCTTTGCGAAAGGCCTCACGATGTCGATCCCCATTGCATAAATGGCGAGGGCTTTGTACGGAGGCGAGGTCGGTCTGCGGTAGCCTTGCACGTTCCGTGAATTTGACACTTGGACACCTTTTCACAAGGTTAATTGAGTCTTTGAACATTGTTGTGATAGTATCCTCATCGTATGACCTTCTTTGACAAGGCTCGGGTCCGATGTGACTTCGCATGATCGCCTTCGTGCACTTCCCGTAGTACGTAATCAGCTCGGTTCGGACCCAAGCACCTTAGGAGAGGCTGAGGTATGATTTTATGTAGAGAACTCCCTGCTCCAGTACATATCGCAAAGATTTGTTCAAGATCCTCCTGGCCTCGAGCTTATCATGGGGCAGTTCGCCTTTCTCGGTATTCTTGAATGAGAGTCATCTAATTGGGCTCTTCGTGCGAGACCACGTTGACTTGCCCTTCATCGCATCATCTATGCTTGGTTTTGAACTTCCTCTACTGGCGGGCTTGTTGACGACGAGGCCAATTTGCTTAAGATGTCAGCTTGGTTATTTTGCTCCCTTGGGATGCGAACTATCTGGAAGTGTGAGAAAGTTTGTTGCAGACTTTTGGCTTTTTGAAGGTATTTCTTCATCCTGTTGCCTTTTGCCTCGTACTTCCCCAACATGTGGCTTACTACGACTTGAGAGTCGCTGTGAACTTGCACTGCTCGTATCTGGAGACTTTGAGCTAGGCGAAGTCCTGCGATCAAGGCCTCATACTCTACTTCGTTGTTCGTATTTTTGAATGAGAACCGAAGTGCGTACGTGATCTCTTGGCCATCCGGTCCGAGGAGTAAGATACCAGCTCCGCTACCCATTTTTCCCGAAGCCCCGTCAACGTAGACTTGCCAGCAATCCTCCGGTGTTTTCTCCACTGGTTCGGCTTCGGCTTTGTCTGATACGGACTCGGGGCTTCGGTTTCAACGACGTGAGCCTCGGCAAGAAAGTCCGCTAAGGCTTCGACCTTTGATGGCTTGACGGGACGAAAGATATATCGTGTTCGCCGGTTCGATTGCCCACTTGCAATTCTTCCCGACGCCTCGGCTTCGTCAATATTTGCGAAGTGGATGGTCCGTGAGGACTTGTATGGGATATGCATGGAAGTATGGACGTAGTCTCCTGCGGCATTCACTAATGCTAGGCGAGCTTTTCAAGGTTGATACCTCGTTTCGAGCCTTTTAGTGCTCTGGCGATGAAATATCTTGGGAGTGGCGTCCTTCCTCTCGTACTCAAAACGCACTTATGGTTTTTCGGCGGCGGTATAGGGAAAGAACCTCTCCTTCTTCGGGACGAGATAGAGTAGGAAGTTTGGCGAGGTAGTTCTTGAGATCTTCAAAAGCGGACTTGTGTGTATCATTCCGGAGAATTCAAACCTTTTGAGTACCTTGAAGAAGGGTAGTGCTTGTCCACGACCTTTGAAAGAAAGCGGCTTAGTGCGGCTATGCAGCCCGTCGGTTTGTGTCGTCGTGAATGGTCTTCGCATCTTCATTTCTAGAATGGTTTGAACCTTGGATGGGTTGGCTTTTAACCCTTCTTGTGAAACCCAAAGACCCTAAGAATTTTCCGGACGAGCGCAAGCGTGCACACGGGGTTCGGTTTGAGGTTGATTTTTCAAGTAAGCGAGGGACGATCCGGTCGGCGACACATACGCGGCTTCCTCCTTGCTTTTGACTACGATGTCGCCGACGTACACCTCCACATTCCGGCCTATGTAGGGTGAAATATTTTGTCTACCATTCTTTGATAGGTAGCTCCGCGTTCTTAAGTCCGAATGGCATCTTCCTATGTCGAAGACTCAAGTGCAGAATGAAGGTTGTCTTGGCCGCGTCTTCGTCATCCATCAAGACTTGGTGATACCCTTTATACAAGTCCAAGCGAAGAATTCCTACCCGACCAATGCGTCGACCTTCTTATCGATGTTGGGAAGGGGATAGCAATCCTTTGGGCAATGTTTGTTGAGGTCGGTGTAGTCGATGCACATTTTCCATCCCTCCTCCTTTCTTCACCATCACCGGGTTGGCTATCCAGGTCGGATATTTGATCGAACAATATGCGAGCTTTTAACAATTGATTTACCTCGTCATGGATGACTTGGTTCCGTTAGGCTGCAAAAATTCGTTGCTTCTACCGAACTGATTTTGTGCTCGGGTCGATGTTAAGCCTGTGGGTGATGATACTGGGAGACCGGTCGTGTCGAGGCGACCAAGCAAACCGTCTCGGAATTCCCTCGAGTTGGATAACCTATTCCCTTAATTCGGTGCCTCGGTAAAGCCAATCTTGGCGACCTTGGTGGCTCGTCTTTGTCAGTGACCTCCTCCACCGGCCATCGAGGGGTGGCGATGTCTCTCTTACTTCCAACTCCTCGGGTTTCTTTAATTGCTATGCTGTGGGTCTTTGGGTTGGAGCCCCCTGCACCTCGTAGAGGCGACCTATAAGCATTCCTCGCCTGCTTCGATCTCCTCGGATCACGGCTATCCCTCCCTGTGGGGATCTTCATCGTCGGTGGTATGTTGAGCATACCGCCCCACGCTGCTCAGCCAATCTCGCCCAAGATGATATTATCGACGAGTAGGCCTTCACTACAAGAAGTGTATCACCTGGTGGAGCTCGCTTGACTTTCCCTACCGTGACGGTAGCTCGATTATCCCTTCCGGCGTGTCTCTTCCTGAATGAAGCTTGGGCGGCAGCGGTGCTGTGCAGGCGCGCCTCTACTCCTAACTTATCAAAGCATTCCTTGAAAGGATGCTTCACCGACGCCGCCACCGTCGATGTATACGCTTCACCAACTTGTTTGCGACTCATCGCACGGATTACCAGCGCATCACGGTGCGGGCACTACCGCAGTACGGGTCGTCTTCGGAGAAGGTGATCGCCTCATCCCTTCTGAGCCTCTTGTTGGCCGGTTCGCCGGTATGTGGACCTCGGGCCGGCTTTCAGGAGGACTTCGTGACTCCGCATGGGAGCCCCATAATAGTAGAGATGACTCAGTCATATTGCGGTTCATCGTCTTCTTCTTCGTCGGTGTCGCGCCTTGCTTTCTTGTGGGGGGCGCAATTTTCTTTCTTCTCTTGCTTCCTCTTCTTTTGGCTCCTGTTGGGAGCTTTATCTTGGCCGCTCGGCGGCCCCGCCCTCGATACTTCCTTAAGGTTCCATCACGAACCAACATCTCAATTTCTCCCATTAGGTCCACGCAATCCTCGGTTTCGTGCGTAATCCTCATGGGCGAGCAAGATTTATCCTTGGATCGGCGCTTTGCCCTCCTCCGTCATTGGTCGAGGCTTCTCGAACATGTTCGGTGTGGAGGCATAGATCTCACCCTCGGTTTCGTCGATGGGGTGTATTGAGGTCGCTCAGGGTGTCACGGTCCGAGCACGGACTCTATGGGCGACGTATCTCTCCAAGGCGCCTGTCGGCCTCGCTTCATCCTCGTCTCTTCTTCCTTTTCGAGGTTCTCGCTTCTCGACTTCGCTTCTTCCTTGGCCTCGTCGCCTTGGCGAACCGGTCACTATGCGCCATAGCTCCGTCGCGATCTGGGGTTCGTTTGACGATTTCTTTGTATAGGGCCCCGGTGGGATGCCGTTTTGAAAGGCCAAGATGACGAGAAGGTCGTTTACGTCTTCTTTTTAGCACTCCTGCTCGACTCGTCTCGGCTTTGCCTCACGGTGATGAGGTGTGCCGATGATGTCTTCGACTTGCTTACGAAGAACCTTCGATGGAAGGCGCCATCGTCGCGATAGGACCCGATGCTCCGGGAGGTAGGTGTCGAACCACCGACGGGCGTTGTCGACTAGCAACTCGGGAAGAGCTTACACATATGAACGCTACCGGGCGTTGGTTGATCATATTGTATTGGAAGCTGCGAGAGGAAGTTGCGGGTCCCTTAGTCCGTCGGAGGGTGATGCTCGGCACCCGATATTTGTGCGGGAGTGGGTGTCGGTATTTCGTTTGAGCACGGGTAACTATCCTCCGCACCCGTCGAAACCGCCCTCGGAGAGTGGGCGAGTTAGTCGACCGAACTCGTTTGGTAACGGGACCGGCCTCGCGGCGATCGCGACGTCCTCTTCCGCTGTTAGTCCCTTGCGCGATTGGTTTGTGCCCCAGCGCGTGCGGTATGGCGCCCATGACTTGAATCTGGGATCCACCTCGTTGCGGTGCCTCGTGTTTAGGCGAGGCTTGACCCTCTCTTCGGAAGCGGCCGACCTTGTGCGTGGCGAGGTATTGGAGAAAACTCTCCTTGTTTTCTCAAGGAACCCTCGACGGCGTCGTCGAGGTTTACCAGCAGAGCGGAGGTGCTCCTTGGTTACTATTGCGATCTCCGCTTCTTCATGCGGGGCGGGATTGCCCGTTAAATCGACTATTTGGACATGACCTTGTGGGTTAGTTCTCGGCGGGCTTTTCGAGTGAGCTCGGCGTGCCCGGCCATCGTTGTTGCCGGCGACTGCGGATGCGTGACTTCGGTATGCATTGTCGTGATTGATTCCACATAGCGATGGTTGATCGAAAACACAAAATTTCGTTTCCCACAGACGGCGCCAGTGATCGATCTTATTTTCGTAAGGGAATTAAATGCACAAGAACACCAAAGATTTACGTGGTTCGATCTATGAATAAGATCTACGTCCACAGAGAGAGAGAGTATTCGTGTATTGATAATGTGAGGAGCGATTACAAAAAGTGTAGATGATCTTTCTCGTCCAATCTAGCCTCTATTTATACACAAATATATTGACCTAGATCCTCAATCCGAGATCTCCTCTAGGATCGGATCTTCCTCCTATCTCTCTTCAAATTAGGATTCTTTTATATATGGCCGAATCTTCTGCGTTCACATTGATTTAGGAGTCTTCTTGGGCCGAACTTGCCTGGGCCGAGCTTGATGTCAGGCTTACTTGTATTGGGCTCATTGCTTGGGCCGATGGTTGGGCGTATCCTATCGAGGTCATCCTTCTAAAAATGATAAAGTAATGTTTAAGTAACCATTGGAAATATTAAAGTAGTCTCCAAAGCATGGAACTAATGCGACGCAATTTATAAATTACGAACCTTTTTCCCTGCTTCGTGATTCTTTCCTTTCTATATGCAGTGAGAAGACATAAAAAGATGGCAAATAATAAAGGTAATCTAAAATTGCCTATTCTAGTAGCTTTCCTCGAATCCTCTCCTGCAAGATATATTTTAGTGTGTCAGTAATTACCAAGAAGCTATAACTAACCTGAAGCCTGTTTCATGACAAGACATCTTTTTCCCCACATAGGAACATGGCCATAATGACAGATTCTACGCAAGGCAGCATCTGCATTGGATCATCCTCAATGTTGAAGTTTCTCAATGTCAAGAACGAAGACTGGGACATGTGAACAGCCTCTTTAGAATTGGCACCTCTTGTTCCATAGATGTTAACTCACAACCATCTTTTGATGATAAGTGTAGACTCTTGCAGGTTATTCATGTTGGTGTTGAGGTCATCAATGATTTCTGATAGGGTTTTCGTATCATGCACTGTGGCTCGACACAGATTTCCAATCATGGAACATGCTCTCAAACCCGATCAGCGTCTCCAGCTTATTGATTGCTGATGAATTGATTGCTGGATTTTGGAAGGTGACAGTGTTTGCAGAATATATTTTGAGATTATTTGCCAACTTATGTGGTCATTTGTGGCTTTTCATACACAGCTTGATGGAGTCTTTTGTTCCGTTTGGTGGGTTCTTCTCGATGCCACCTGAGACAAAAAGTCCCTTGAGCAACGCACGCCAATATGCGGCCCCTTGTCACCTATGCAATGACAAGTACGAACAAATGTTATTGTGAGCTAACAAATGTAATGGGAAGAACTCTATGTTTCAATCTTTAGAATAGGCAGCAGAGATTAGTTTTTTTTTTTTTCTTTCACTTTTGTCTCTTTGCTGCTACTAATAATTATAGAGTCAACTAATAAAATATCCATTTTATTAAAATAATAACAATAATATGAATTTTATAAAATCCCACCAGAGATATATGATTGGTTATTGGTTTCTCACGCATCAATTATGCATGTTAGTTAATTCGGTTGGTATTTTCATATTAGTTAAAAGATCAACTTTATCTATTTTAATAAAATAATAATAAATAATATGGATTTGCTAAAAACCCACCAGAGAGATATGATTGGTTATTTGGTTCCCACGTATGAATCATAGACCATTGAGTTTGTACACATTGAACTATGTCTCTTCGTCATCTTAGTTGTTTCCCACCATTATAATATTTCGAAAATAAAATGTCATCGAATTATTTTTATTTACAGCAACGACTAATGGGCATAGAGTTCCCTACCATTTATTTGTTTTTCAGAAAATTGATCGACTTCAAGAATTGAATTTTGTGTGGTAGAAAAGTACATTTACATTGTTACTCTTGGGGCTGCTGGTCTTGCCATTCTGAGATACTAACAATCCTAACTAACAACTCTAACATAAAACTAAAACAAAACAAAAATAAAAATTGAAATTAAAGAGAAAATTTTGAGAATTGAGTGTCAAAAGCTAATATGATCAGATCCTATTGCAAGTAAAGCCTGCGTTGAACTCGTTACGGCATAAAATCGAACAGTTGCGGTACACACAAATGGTAATCCATTTCGAGCTGATAGACCCATAAAATTCTCCTCCAACAAAGCCTAAAGTTCTTACCAATCTAGTTGATGATGAAGGAAACATTCACATTTATATATAATTATTATATTTCATTGGAGCCCAGAAATTTACTAGAAATCTTCAAGAATTACTACAAGAAGGGAATTAAATATGCGTTCAAATTGCATCGTTATTTCTAAGACATTTTCGACGATCGTCACAAAAATTCAAGCCCAACAAGCATCTCAACTTCTCATATAATAGAACTTCATGATTAATTTTTCCTATTTTGAGTTCTTGAGTTGCTAAATAATACTTCATCCGTCTCATTAGATTTAGCTTATATTTTTTTTTAGGAGTGTCCCATTAGACTTAGCTTATTTCCTTTTTAACTTATAGTTTATACACAAAACACAAATCAGTCACACTACTTTATACACAAAATACTAACTTCGGTTAATGCCCGAGGCCAAAGGTCTCGGGTTTGAGTCCACCGTGACGCAGACTTTAAAATTTCTATATTAAATTACCAAAAAAAAAAAAAAACAAAATACTAACTTCTAAATAATCATGTCGAAAAAAAATAGATTTAGCGTATATTTTTTTAGGAGTGTTCCATTAGACTTAGCTTATTTCCCTTTTTAGCTTATATTTTATAAACAAAACATAAATGAGTCACACTACTTTATGCACATAATAGCTTCTAAATAATCATGCAGAAGAAAAAATGAGCAAAGTTAAATGAAAGAGAGTACTAATTTTGAAAAGCGAAAGAAAAGGAGCATGATCGGAAATATGCCATGTAACATCCAAATCAAGTGGCCTTCAAGTCCTACTATAATTTCATTATTTTAATAATAATTATTATAAAACAAAAATTATTATGATATAATGAATTTTAATTAATACTTATTGCAAAAAAAAAAATGAAATGAAAAAAAAAATGTATCTTAATTTCGGAATAATCAATCCTAATATATATTTTTTAACTAAAAAATAAATATAAAAAAAAAGTTATATATTAAATCTTTATAAAACCTTAGTTAATATATTGAAATTGAAGTATCAAATGAATAATGATAAATAAATAAAAATTGATGAAGTGACACATAATAAGACACCAAAGTTAGGATAGAGGATATCATGTAGAAACGACCATGCAATTTCACAATCATGTCCATAAATAATTTTGTCGTAATGCAACTCACAGTTGTTTATAAGGATGTCACTAGGGCCAATCCACTTAGATTGTCGGGCTACTAGGATCGGGTCATTGGAGTTGATATTTTTTATCAAGTTAGAATTTCAACTTCGTGTCAATCGGGCCAGAAAACTTACGAAAAAAAGTTAATCTATATATTTTTTCTTGATAATTATATATTATATCAATTAAGATAGGGCAATATGAGTACCATCAAGATTCAACGACAATTATGAGTAAAGGAAATGAGATGGTGTGTGTTGGCCTAGTGATAAGTGGTTAATGTCCCAGGTCAAATGTCTCGAGTTCGAGTTCGAGTTCGAGTCCATGTGTATGATCTTTAAATTTCGTATTAAATTGTGGAAAAAAGAAAAGAAATGGGATGGTGTTGTGTGTGGTGTGGCTTAATGGTATGCATTTTTTTTTTTCCAGATTTGCACTAGGGTATGCATTTTTTTTCCCCCAGATTTCCAAATCATAAAGGTCGTTTGCAACTCAAAAGGATGGCCAGAAGACAGCAAGAAGGAAATCATCCTGATGGCTGCAAATTCAAGAATATATCTTTATATACATTTGATCTTAAAATACGCACAATAATTGTATCGGCTACTTGTTGATACATCAAGCATCCGTTAAAAATATACTTTTTTTCTTTTGAAACGATTGCAAGCAATAGATATTATGCATTGAGCTACTTAATGCCCTGGTTTCAGCAGACATTTTATCCATCTAAAAGAAACAACAATGGCAACAGCCGTCCGCATAGTGCAGACGGATAAAAATATTATTTATTTTAAGAAAAACATTATTTGTTTTTTATTCTTTAAGTAGAAAATATCATTTACATTTGAAAAAAAATATTATTCACAATGAAAAAAATTATCAATGTTCACACATGTGGATATCAGCACAAGAGACCCCTCTAAACACAATAGGGAGGGAGGAAAAAAAAACTCCAATCACACCAAATCATCAAACATGATTAAAATGCAACACAAAATACAAGTATAACCCAAACTCAATGGCAATACCCAAATTCTCAAAGCAAAAATTTCCACATCATATTCGATTTTGCTAGGTCATAGGCGATTTTTGGGGGAAATTCAATTTTTAGGAAAAAATCAAGCAAATTAAATGTTGGTGTATTTATTCAAATTTTAAAGGTTGTGTACAGAACCCGAAAGTGATAAAAATTTGTGTATTCACTAAATATTAAAAAATAAAAGTGAAAACTTTCAGAAAGTTTAAACAAATGCAAGCAAATGGGCACAGGTTTGTTAACCTGACATGTGATAGCGAAGGGTAAAAGTAGATTAAAGACTTTATTTGTCACGTAGCACTCGTCCACAATATTTAGGTACCAAAAAAAAATATATATATATATATATTAAAAGTGAAAGTAGGTTTCAAATTTGAAGAAGTCTTCCTCCTCTTTCCTAAGAAAAATTGACTATCTTATATATTACTATAACTGTTAATATCAACTACCCACATCTCACTAACTTGACAGTTGCAGGTTGCAGGTTGCAAGTTGAAACCAGCAAAAATCAAAATAAAACTTATGGAACCAGAATTTGTTGAACCCAAAGAAGATTGTCAGTCACATACTTCTTCATGCCACGTGTAGATTGATTCGTCTACTTGTGGTGACATAGTCATCTTCTGAATATTACAAAAGATGGAGTCAATGCAAGTTGGCTGGTGAAAGGAAACTTACCTGCAGATTCTAGGAAACTACATTTGGCATCCAAAATCTAAGTAATATTGACTCTGAAAAGTCCTTGGTGCTGTGGCTCCCAGGAGAGAATCTATTCTTCCAGTTTGCCATTGATAGTTCTATCTATTTCAAGATATAACAGATTCCTGCAAGAGAAAAATTGAGAGAGATGGCTGAGGCATCTACCACCTATCTTCTCAACAAAATTGATAACTTCGTGACTAAAGAATTGAAACTGCGTGGAAGCCTTGAGGAAAGAATCGAGGAGTTGAAGAGAGAACATGCGATGATAAGAGAAGATCTGAAAGGCGCAGACGCCCTCAGAGAGCAGGATAGCCAAATCCGGTTGTGGATTAGGCAGCTTCGCGACTTTATCATGAGATTGAGCGTGTTGTTGATATGTATGCATACAAAAAAGCTGATGGAAGTGCTACCCCGTGGTACAGTGGATTTCTATCAATGAGGACTAGGAACATCTCCCAGGAAATAGATGACATCGAGAAAAAACTCATAAGCATCAAGGAGAAGAAGGATAAGTACCCAATCTCTTCGTCGTCCAATCCAGCTTCGACTTCTGTTGAGCATCATGCAGGAATTGCTCCTCTGTACACCCCTGAAACAGAGATTGTGGGGGTTGAGGGACCAAGAGTTAAGCTGGTTTCTTGGGTACTTGATGTTGAAGAAGCGTATAGAGTGATGTTCGTGGTGGGAATGGGTGGATCTGGCAAGACTGCACTTGTCAAACTGGTGTACGAACGGCTCAATGCAGGCTTTGATTGCCATGTTTTGATCACTGCATCCATGTTTGAGCCGATGAAAGTACTCCTCTCAACCATGTACGACAAATTAGCCAACCGAACAGGTCAGTCTTCCTCGACTTGTTCTGTGGATCTTATTGGCATGTTGAGGGATTATCTGAGAGACAAAAAGTACCTAATAGTTCTTGATAATTGGAATAGAAATGATTGGGAATCTGTTAAATATGCGTTTCCCAAGCATAACTTCAGTAGAGTGATAATCACTACAAGAAGAGGAGATATAGCTTCTTTATGTAGAGATACATCTACAGATATCTACAAAATTCCACCTTTGCCTGTTGAAAAGGCTCGAGAACTCTTCTGTAGAAAAGCTTTCGGCGAAAGCAGCGGCACGTATCCTCCGGTACCAGGCCTGCGTGAGGTATCTGAAGAGCTCCTGGAAAAATGTGAAGGATTGCCACTTGGGATAGTTGAAATCGGGAAGCATTTATCCCGCAAATAGAGCAGTGAATCGGTATTTAAAAAATTGAAGAGTAGTCTACAAGATGAGCTGGGGCGCGAATTGTCAAGCATCCGACAAGTACTGCTATCCGGTTATAATGAGTTGCCGTACCATCTCAAATGCTGCTTTCTGTACATGAGCATGTTTCCAGAGAATCAACCCGTGAAGCGTAGGATGCTGATTAAGCTGTGGATGGCGGAAGGTTTCATAGAAGCGGGGAATCAAAATGAACCAGAAGATATTGGAGAAAGGTACCTAAAAGAGCTCATGGAGAGGAACTTAGTAGAGGAAGGTGAATTAGAGTTTGATGGAAGACCGCGAACTTGCCGACTCCATAACTTAATGCATAAGATTGTGGTCTCAAAATCGAAGGATGAGAAATTTTGTTCAGTTACAGATGATATTTCTGAAAAGGTACAGAGACTATTGATACATAAAAGTGAATTCAAGATGCCAGATGAAGTCCTGCTCCTTCACGTTCATACCTTGTTCTCATCAAGCATTGGTATGAGGCTCCCACCAGGCATCCTTCCCAGCATGAAGCTTCTGAAAATAGTGCATTTGGATGATGCAAAATTGGAAGCAGTTCTAAAGGTATTAAGAAGCTCTTACTGTTGAAGTATTTGTCTCTACGTAACACAAGAATCAAGCATCTTCCCATAAGCACAGGGCGGTTGGAGCTCCTTGAGACGTTGAATCTGAAGGAAACACTTGTGACAACCCTGCCAGATTCAGTGGTTACTCTCAGAATCTCCGACACTTGCTTGTTGGCCAAAAAGCTCTACCGGTCACGAGGGCTTGATGCATTGCAGGGTATCAAGGTACCAAAAGAAATAAGTAAATTGAGTAACCTGCAGAATCTATCATTTGTGAGAGCAGATAGGGATCACAGACTGATTCGGGGCTGCAAAATCTGAAAAACTCAGGAAGCTAGGGATTGTCGATCTACCAAGTGAGAGTGGATCAATTTGTGTGAAACAATTCAAATGCTAACGAGTCTCCGTTCCTTGAGTATGAAATCAGAGAAGGTGGAGGAAATTCTGAAAATTCAAAAAATCAATAACCCTCCCCAGCTCCAGCGTTTGTGTCTGTGGGGGCGCTTGGAGAGGATGCCATCGTGGATCGCAAAGCTTCACGAACTGGGTAGAATACGGCTCAAGTGGTCTAGGCTGGCAGCTGCCCACAATCCCATAACAATCCTTGGGAAACTTAACAATCTGGTGGAGCTCCAGTTGCTTGATGCCTACACTGGAAACCACTTAGATTTTTGTGTGGGAACATTTATGAAGCTCAAAATACTGGAGTTGAATCAAATGGAACAGCTACAAACGATGAAGATAGGGAATGGAGCATTACCTTTCCTCCAGAAACTCTCAATAATCCAATGTCGGAATCTGAGGGAGATTCCAACTGGCATCGCCAACATCACTCAACTGAAAGAGCTCCATTGAGAGACATGCCACAAGTGAATCCGTTCAAGAGAAATGGTGGACTGCACCACCTTGTTCAGTATGTAAAGATAAGGTGGTGGCATCTTCAAAATGGTAAGTGGATTGTGCAAGATATTTCATAGAAAGAGTGGATGAAGGAAGAAAAGTTAGGTGTATTCTCCAACCCACCAGTTAACTACACATGAGTTTGGCAATGGCGCTATGTGTTCTTGATTTTATCTACTGTTTTGTCTCAAAAGGATTTTGTGATGGTTTGCTGTTATGTGTTCTTCATTTTATCTACTGCTTTGTCTCAAAAGGATTTTGTGATGGTTTGCTGTTATGTATTCTTGATTTTATCTACTGTTTTGTCTCAGAAGGATTTTGTTATGGTTTGCTGTTATGTGTTGTTGATTTTATCTACGAAGGATTTTGTGATGGTTTGATTCATTTTAAACCATTATTGTAATGCAATCTACTCATTCTCATCACTGTTCTATTAGTTTATCTCATTTTATTATGCACCTTATACTGTTTCCGAGTTCATTGAGTTGGAGGTGGTGGCAAACCTTAACCTTCATCCCTTTGAATATGTCTTTGTAGCCACTAATCGTGAGCACAATCTAGACAGAATTGTCGACTATTCCACCAACTAATTAAATCTTCATATTGCACATTTGTGATTTGTGATTTGTGTTTTGCATTCCACCAACTAATAAGGCCGCGGAGCACAGTGATGAGGTTGTGATGGAGGAAGCGAAGGCTGATGCCGGCCGGGAAGCTGAGGAGCTCCGACAAGAGCTTGACTTCAACGTCAATGTTGTCTCTGAAGATGAAGGCGTCGCTCTCGACACACCTGATGCAGGCGGGGCCTCATCGGCGACGGCGTTGAGGAGTAATTCTTAGTTCTCACCTTAAAAATTATTCTTATTTTAATCTCACTCTCTATATATAGAGACAAAAACTCTTGCCTACACACAAAATGACTGTATAAACAAGATGGCACTAAATCCGTATAGTGGTTTTCACATGCATGCAACCGCCAGAAAAACCATATATATTGGTTCAAATTCTCTCTCAATATTTTGTGTCACATTAAATTTATTACTTTAATCATCATTACCACAATTTTTATATTATTATAAAATCTTATCAGCATTTATTACTAAAAGTCGGGGCTTACAAAAGCTATATACTATAATTAATTAGTTATCATAAATAGTTTTAATCAACCCTAATCAATAGTTAATAATTACAAAATTAAACAAAATTACGATAAGTTAAAATTGAAAAATAAAAGTAAAAAACAATTGATGTGAGACACGTTGGAGACACTAAATAATTGGATAAAGAGACACTATTTGTTGTATACCTGTATTGATAAGCGAAAGAATGATTAATTTCTCCAATCTTACTGATATCAATCATATAAAATTAAGTTAAATGATATTCTCTCAGCTCCCAAATTTCTTTCTTAGTTTTCCTTTTTTGTGATGTCCCCTAATTTTCTTCCTATTTTTCATTTTTGTGACGTCTTTCAATTTACTTTCTATCTATTTATGCATGGTAACTCTCTTCCCAACTTTACCCCCAATAATATTCTTTATTTATATATTTTACCATCCATGGTTTACTACTACTTCTCTTTTTTACCCTCAACAACTTATTTCTTTATATAGTTTATCATCTATGATCCATCACTAATCTTTCATTATATATTCTATTACACAATAGATGCATTACATTGATCTTCAATCCTATGTGCATTTTTCTCAATTTTTCTTTCTTATTTTTCTAAAATCTTCGTTTTATGCATTCTAAGCACTTTCCAATCCCACATTGATTTCTTAATGAAACTTAACCAAATTAGAACCTATATATAATGATATTTCTATTCTTCAAATCCCAACCAAATCTTCACTTTTAATAATTGGTATAGTGATTGATATTAATATTATTTAAACTATACCACCAATTTAATTTGGTCAAATAAATAGTTTATTTAATTTAATTTGACTAAATAAATAACTTTGGCTATATAAGTTATTTTTTCAATTTAATTTGATCAAATAAATAGTTTATTTAATTTAATCTGTCTAAATAAAAAAAAACTTGAATTAATTATTATACAATGTAATGCATCCATTGTGTAATAGAATATATAATAAAAGAAATTTGACTAAATAAATAACTTTGGCTAAAAAAATTATTTTTTCAATTTGTTTTGGCCAAATAGTTTATTTTACTACACTATTTAATAAAAAAATGAATAATTATTGAGTATTATTATACAATTTTCGGCCATCAATTTAATTTGATCAAATAAATAGTTTATTTAATTTAATCTATACATATACTAGAATCAATGCATATTTTTTCATCCTAAAATGATTTTACACGACTAATTTAATTTGCTTAATTAATTAATTAATTAGATGACCAAATAAACAGTTATATATTTTACAATAGTTATATTTTTTAAATTTTAAACTATCAATTTAATGCCACCTTATGGATGAATATATTATATTTTTTTAATTAATTACAAAACTAGCATGAAATTGAATTTGTTCTTTTTTTTCTAATATTATAGGTTATAAGAATATTTTAAGAGAGTACTTTTTGATTGTACTTCTTTATTTAGTTTATAAATAGAGATTGAATATGTTGTTACGAGATAATTAATATTTGATATTAGTTATATAAGATATAACATTTTATACTTTTTAAAAAATTTAATTATAATAATAAAATTAATCATCACATATCGCTTACAAATCATACTCCACCTATTGGACATTAATCTATATAAAAATTTAAAATCAATGTATGTTTTCTCACCCCACAATTATTTTATATTCTTATTTATATAAATTCTCTATTTGATGTCTTTTAAATTCTAATTCTAATCATACTAAAATTATCTTATCCCACATTGATTTCTAATCATACTCCACCAATAAAACAACTTATATAAATACTTAGAATCAATGCTTATATTTTCATCCTACATTTATTTTACACCACTAATTTAATTTGACTAATTAATTAATTAAATGATCAATAAATAGTTATATATTTTATTTATCTAAATTATCTATTTAATGTCTTTTAAATTCTAATTCTAATTATATTAAAATACGTTATCCCACATTATTTCTAATTACACTCCACCAGTTGTACAACTTATATATATACTTAGAATCAAATTTAATTAATCAAATTTGAGACAAGTGCGGTTATGTATATGCTAGACATGTTCGTTATTTTTAAATCTTTTATTATCTATATTATTTATTATTAATATTTATTTTGTAATGTTCAAATCATTACCGAGATAGATAAACAATTCAGTAACTACTTATATTTACAAATTTAAATATATTTCGGTAGTTAGCATATATTTTTGGGACAAGAAAGATTAATAAAATTATTTTTCAATCAGATTTTGGATATGAGCATATAAATTCCAATCACTATAACAACTTATATTTATAAATTTAAACGAGTTTGAGTAATTAATCAGATATAAAACGAGTGCATGTATATTTATTATATACGGGTACAAACATATATCAATATGCTTACGAATGATTAAAGTGATTGCGACCATTAATCTTCAAGCCTACGTTTAATTTTCATCATATTTTAAATGTTTAGTTATTTTCACCATTTTTAATATTTTCACAATTAGTGGTGCTCGATTTTTTTAATACTATGTACTATTACTATTTACTTTATAATATTTAGATATTATTATACGGGTTTTGATAATTATCATGTATTTTTTACATAAATATTTTATTTCTTATAACCATAGACACAAAGTAATGTAATTTTCCGTTGAATTTCGACGGGTTATATAAAGAAGAAGGAAGTTGCTCGAAGTTGCTCGAAGGTGCTCACGTGTTATGGAGAAGGATGCGCAGGCATATATACACTGCATGTGCATGCAATTTTACTTTCTGTTATGAAGTTTGTTAGTCTGTTAGTTTTAGTTTGTTAGGTTGTTAATAAAGTGGTTTACCCGCTTAAGTTGAGTTAGATTAGTTGTTCTATTCTGTGGCATCTATTTAGATTAGTTGTTCTATTCTGTGGCATCTATAAATATATGCGATGTACTAGAGAAAACTAATTTTCCCAATTCAATAATATCTCTCTTTATCAAACCTACCTCGCATTATATCACCATTTTACATGGTATCGAGCTATACAATTCGATCCTTAATTTTTGAAAATGGTGAAGAATCGAAGAGTGGGATGGAGCGAGCTTGTTGATGAAGAAGAAGGATTGATGAGGAAGAAGGAGATATGAATGGAAACAAAGACACGAAAGCAACAAGGAAACACGGATCCACGGATGGATCGCAACAAGCAAATTGAAGAAATTCTACAACTACATAGCGCGAGACCATCACATGTCTGACTTGTGCATGCGCAATTGAATGGAAGCAACTTTCTAAATGGAGCGAGATCAATCGAGAGCTCTAGGGGCGAAGAGTAAGATTGAGATCTTGGATGGAAGTGCCCAAACCAAATGCGAATCGGTGTACTACAAACCTTGGATCAAGGCGGACTACATGATTTCATCATGGATAATCAATTCTATATCAAAAGAATTAGTGGATGCGTTCGTTCACATCGACTCTACCAAGAAACTATGGGAAGCTTTAAATCAAAGATTTGGAAGGAGCAATGGACCGAAAATTGCTAGATTTCAGAGGGAAATAACAGGCTTTTCTCAAGGTAATCAAAGTGTTCTCATCTACTTTAATAAACTTGCGGCAATGTGGGCGAGCTAGACATGATTTTGCCACCATTGGTTTCACATGTGATGCTCGAAATTGATGAGAGAGAGGAGGAAAACCGAGAGGCTTATGCGGTTTCTAAATGGATTAAATGATGGTTATGAACAATCTAGAAACCAAATATTGTTTTAGATCCCTTGCGAATGTTGATAAGGCTTATTCTTTGATATTGCAAGTCGAGGATCAAAAGCTATCGAGTGATATATTCCCTGAAGTCAGTAACGTTGTGGCTATGTGATAAACGCGCATTTTACACGTTTATTGTTGATATTTAAAGATGAATTTAGATCTATAAACCGTGTTTATATCTTGGATCTCAATGATTTTAGCTATATTTGGAAGATACTGCTCTTGGGGTTTCTCTTTGGTGTTTTGTAGGCTTTTCAGGTGATAATCGATGCACAAGTCATAAAAGTAACCAAAGATGATGAAATGGATATGACAAGTATGGATGTGAAAAGTTTATAATGTTAAAGAGCATCTCGATAGGAGTCCATAGGCGTAAGCGGATCGCAATTGGTCGGGACGCCGAGAGAGCAGGCGAAAGCGGTGAAGTCGCGGGAGCCGGCGACCGAGCTCGCGGCCACGGCAGTGCCGCGAAATCGCCGAACGCCCAGAACCTCGCGACCGCTGCTCATGCCATGAGCCCGGCCATGGCGAGGCGGAACCCAAAAGTAGGGTTTCAGCCTAATCTATAAATAGAACTTCACCGCGCGCCCAAAAAAACCAGTACGATTTTGCACGTTTTCCTCGGTTTTATCTTTTTCATTTATTTTCGCTTTAGCTTTGATTTAGATTAGTTCTAGCAATAGTTATCCATCGTTTACATTAGTTCTTCGCATTGGTGACGATTTAGCACGATTTCGTCAGAAGAATTCCATTTTTCCGTTTTCCGTTGGATTTGGATACGAACCCAACCATTGTTCTTGAGACACTTCCTCGGGTTTTATCAATTTAATTTCCGTTTTATGATTATTGCGTACTTTATGTCGTTAATTATGTCTAGCTAAGTTACTGTTCTAATCACAGGGTTTGCATGATTTTATCCATATGTTGTGATTCCTCTGTTGTTATTTACCTTCGGGCATTGATTCATGATTCTTGGTGCTTATTTATATGTGTTGATTTACGATCAATTTTGATGCATATCATAGTTGCCGATTAATTACGTAGCTGTTTTAATTGTCAATCGATCTTGAATGTATGATACGGATAAGCCTTGAGTCGTGGCGAGATAGGAACATTCGTAGGAAGCATATTCTTTGTGATCCTTTTGGAGTTGCTTATTTTCCTCTAGAGGCGTATGATAATAGGGAAAATTAGTAATCAATGTCACAATTGTAATGAATGAAGTTGTTGGCTACATATGTGATCTTCCATCTTATGCGGATTAAAATGGTTAGTAATAGCGGGATAAACATCATTGTGGATAGGATTAATGCATCCCAAGGGTTAGTCTTTCTTGATATTTGTTTCCTTGATATTTTATTGCTTTAGTTTATTTTTCTTGTTGTTACCTTTGCTTTGGATTTAATTATCGAAGCCCCAAAATTCACAACCCAATTACGTGCTTGGATAATGATGAATTATTGTTGAATTAGCTTCTATGTTTTGGATTGCAATCCACGTGGATACGATACTGCTTACCTTCTATATCGCCTTTTACGTGTGAAAAGGGCGATCAAATTTTGGCGCCGTTCGGGATTATTAAGATCACATAGGAATAATTTGACGATTTGGATTTATTAATTCAAGTTATATATATTATATTTATTTATTTTTGTCGGTCTAACCTATAACTTTTCTCGGGTAGTTTATGCGTACAAGATCTCGGGGACCTCGAAATATTACTAGATCCCGAGATCGAAAGCTCTCAAAGGAGAAGAGGGCGAGAGAAGAGGCAGTGCAATGGCGCCAATCCATAAAGCAGGGGCATTCCTCCCGAGCAAGTTGCCGCATGCTAGGCGACTTTGCGAGATCTGATGCGTCGGATGGCGAATATGGGAATCATTGTCCACGCTCCGGAGGAAAGACCTCCGAATCACATGTACCGACATCCCACGAGCAGTTCAAGGAGGCGGTTGGGGCCCCTGCGTAGATGCAAACAATTTTGAGCTCAAACCGTACGATCGGTATGGTCGAGGAAGCGGTTTGGGGGAGTCACGGAAGACCGAATGCGCATCTCGGCGTTTCTCGATATTTGTGACACCATCAAAGCAGAATGGGGTGCCACAAGACACGATCCGGATCGCATGTTCGGTTTCTCATTGTGACCGGCGAAAGATTGGTTGAAGTTTGGACCGGTGGCATCGACACTGGGGAAACTTTGTGAGAAGTTTCTTCGAAATACTTTCCGTGACGCTGAGAAGATCATCGCGAAATCTCTCATTTTGCCAAAACCACGATGAATCATTATTCGAGGCATGGGAGAGATTGAGAGGTCTATTGAGGCGATGTCCACAACATGGGTTCTCGAGGAGCAACAAATCACACAGTTCTACGGTGGGTGACATGGCGAGCGAGGAGCATGGTGGATGCATCGGCGGGGCTGCTTATTGAACCGACCGATGGAAGCGAGGCGAGCCGTATTTTAGAAGAGATGGTGCCAACTGCTATCAATGGCCAACGGAGAAACGCCATCGTTCAAGCATTGCTTGTTGAGAGTGATTCAAAATATGACGATCTCATGAAGAAGTTCACTCTTTTGAAGAGTCGATTGAGACGAGAACGTCGACCACATCAATCGGAGGAATTATTGAATTTCCAACAACCTTCAACGAGCTTCAATGTTGAATCCGATTCAAGAGCCGGAAGCCAAGTCTCGAAGACATGATGGCGGTTGGTTGTAAGCAACCAACAATTGGCAACGAATCGAGTCGTTCATAAGCAACACGGGCAAAAGATAAATCATTTGGAGTCCTTTGTGGCGGCTATGGGGAAGCATATGAAGATGTTGGAAAATCAAATTGGTCAAATAGCCGTACAAGTGAATGCACTACAAAAGGCGGGCCAATTTCGAGTAATGTCGGAGGTGAACCGAAGAATCGGCTTCGCCATTCGGACGAGGTGGATGAGCCTACCCGAGCCCTACCAGGAAGAAGAGCAAGAAAGCATTCAGGCGAAACTCGCGACCGAGCTCGCGACCATGAGCCCGATCGCGACCATCAAAATTGTCCTGAAGCTGCGACCGGCGCTCGCCGCCGCGCCCGACCATGAGCCATCGAGTATCGGCGCGATTTGTTCGCGAGACCCGGCTATAAGCCGCCCCATGACAATCAAGTCGCGCGTGCGTGAGAAAATGTTGAGTCTCGCGCATAGCTTCGCACGCGAACACGAAGATCGTGCAGCAGATTCCTCGCGACCTTCCGGTGGTCGCGAGGTCAACCATGGCGCCCGAAGCTCATCGTCGCACGCACCTCCTCCGGTCCGTTCCGAGTCGACTTGTCAAGTCGAAATATGACGAGGAGTTTGCTCGTTCAAAGAGGTTTTCAAAAGTTGAGATAAATTTGCCTCTCTTTGAGCTGACTGCGAAACATCTTGGGATACATGAAATTCTTAAAGGCAGCTTGCAAGCAAGAAGAAAGCGGGAAATTTGAAAATTACCTAACAGAAGAATGCGTGATGCCGTCTTGCAAAGGAAGCTCCTCTGAAGCGAAGGATCCGGCGGTTTCACGTTAGAGTGCGAGATCGCCGGCGGACTTTCAAATGTTTTGTGCGACTTGGGGCGAGCATCAATCGATGCCATTGAGCGTTTTCAACCGGCTACACCTAGGAAAGATGAAGCCGCGAAGATTTCGCGATGATGGTGACCGATCGGTCACATATCAAAAGGTATCGTCGAAGGCGTGTTGGTAAATTGAGATTTTGTTTTCTGCCGACTTTGTTATTCTAGATATTCCGAATTCAAACAACAACCACTAATCCTTGGTAGACCTTTTCTAATGGCGGTGGGTGCGTTGATTGATGTGCGGGAAGGCAATCTCACGTTTCGTGTTAACGATGAGGAGCTCAAGATTTCCATATCTGACGCCATCAAGCAACACGGCGTTGGAAAGCCGGAAGATTGCCGCTCGATCATGGCTCGCTTGTTGCCGCGACACGTTTCGCGTTTAGAGGGTACTCGACCGATTGAGGAAGCTGTGAGAAGGAAGAAGTGGACTCGGCATGGAACTCCGAGTGTATCGTTCAAGTTTGGGGGGGGCCACTTCCATAGTCAGTGGTGGAGATCCGTAAATGCTAAGTTTAGGAGGATCCACGAGTTGAGAAGGATTTCTATTGCCACAAAAACGCCGGATTGAAAAAGGTTAGCAATGGTCTAGCTAAAGACGTTAAATTGAGCACTTGTTGGGAGGTAACCCAACGTTTTCTTTGTTTTCGTGTTTTGTCGTGTCTTTCGTTTGTGTTGCTTTTTGTCTTGTTTACATTTTTCTTTTCGTTTCGTGTGCGTCGATCAACGAGTTAAGTGAAGTGTGTTAATCCATGTGGCGATGACGATAGAAATTTTTATGAAATTTAATGATAATGCGCATGATATGTTGAAAATGACGCATGAATGACGTGAGATGGCTTAGAACATTGTTTTTCACCATTTGCTTATCCTGTGAGACTTGAGCTTCCTTGTATACATATCTTGATCTGAGTTTACATTAATTGTGTGATATCATGCATGTGATTATCTTCTAGAACTTGCCGTTCTTACGTTATCGAGGCCGCAATATGTGTTTGAATTTGGAAAGGATAAAGGCCATCTTTGTTAACCACATATTCACCCAAACACTAACCCGATGTTATATACCATTTGTCGCCTTCTTTGAGCCTTTATTAGACTTTTCTTTCGATTAACCGGATGATAGGAGGTGAGGATGGATATGGGAATCAAAGGGGTGAAATTTTGATGTAAGTTATGGCGAGAAAAGTTTCTTGTAGAAAAAGACATACGTGGTGAAGAATAGTACCTTTGTTGTGAAAGTTAAACCCTATAAGCTCTAGAAAAGAAAAGAAAAAGAAAATGTTAAGTTCACTATGAGTGTTGAGCATAAAGGGTCTTTAATCAAAGTATAGGTACCTACGTGGCATTAAGCGTTGATTTAGCACGTTGGGAGAGAAGAGGAAAATGGACAAAGTCCATATGTGTCGAAATGTATAAATGATGGTGCTTGAAATATTCTTGAGTCACTTAGCCATATATTATCCTACCTTAACCAATGTGCCTACATTATAACCTATCAAAGACCTCTTTGATCCTTATTTGAACACATTTGACGCGGTGGAGATGTTAGAAAGCAGCAAGCCTATGGTAAGATGTTGCATTGCATTGATCGTTGAGTGTATACCGTCCTTAATTTCTTTATGAGTTTGAGTGTATCCTATATATTTTACACATGCCTTTGTGAGGGTTGAAATAAATGAGTTTTGCCCTCGATGGTTGTTTGTGTTGAGTTGGCTAACGTCGTCATGCGCTAATGTTTTTGGCGTTAATATGTTTTAAGGCTTATAATGGTTATCCTCTTTGCTACGCTCGTTGATCTTTCGTTGTGTCTTTACGTTACATTTTGTTTGAGGACAAACAATGCTTTAAGTTTGGGGGTTTGATAAGCAGCGCATTTTACGTTTATTGTTGATATTTAAAGATGAATTTAGATCTATAAATCGTGTTTATATCTTGGATCTCAATGATTTTAGCTATATTTGGAAGATCTTGCTCTTGGGGTTTCTCTTTGGTGTTTTGTAGGCTTTTCGGTGATAATCGATGCACTGGCATAAAAGTAACCAAAGATGATGAAATGTATATGACAAGTATGGATGTGAAAAGTTTATAATGTTAAATAGCATCTCGATAGGAGTCCATAGGCACAAACGGATCACAATTCGAGTCCGGACGAGAAGCAGGCGAAAAAGTGAAGTCGGCGAGGCGGCGACCGAGCTCATGACCCGAGGCGGCCGCGGTCGCCCGAACGCCCAGAACCTCGCGACCGCTGCTCATGTCATGAGCCCCCGGCGAGGCGGCGAGACCCAAAGTAGGGTTTCAGCCTAATCTATAAATAGGGCTTCACCCCGCGCCCCAAAAACCCAGTAGCGATTTTGCACGTTTTCTCGGTTTTATTTGTTTTCATTTATTTTCGCTTTAGCTTTGATTTAGATTAGTTCTAGCAATAGTTATCCATCGTTTTACATTAGTTCTTCGCATTGGTGACGATTTAGCGATTTCGTCAGAAGGAATTCCATTTTTCCGTTTTCGTTGGATTTGGAT
Source organism: Salvia rosmarinus (assembly GCA_036937905.1). Lineage (NCBI taxonomy): Eukaryota > Viridiplantae > Streptophyta > Magnoliopsida > Lamiales > Lamiaceae > Salvia > Salvia rosmarinus. The sequence goes on from JAODLM010000557.1 coordinate 84,452, forward strand.
ACGAACCCAACCATTGTTCTTGAGACACTTCCCTACGGGTTTTATCAATTTAATTTCCGTTTTATGATTATTGCGTACTTTATGTCGTTAATTATGTCTAGCTAAGTTACGTTCTAATCCAGGGTTTGCATGATTTTATCCTATATGTTGTGATTCCTCATTGTTGTTATTTACCTTCCGGGCATTGATTCATGATTCTTGGTGCTTATTTATATGTGTTGATTTCGATCAATTTTGATGCATATCATAGTTGCCGATTAATTACGTAGCTTGTTTTAATTGTCAATCGATCTTGAATGTATGATCTGGATAAGCCTCGAGTCGTGGCGAGATAGGAACATTCGTAGGAAGCATATTCTTTGTGATCCTTTTGGAGTTGCTTATTTTCCTCTAGAGGCGTATGATAATAGGAAAATTAGTAATCAATATCACAATTGTAAATGGCGAAGTTGTTGGCTATATATGTGATCTTCCATCTTGTGCGGATTAAAATGGTTAGTAATAAGCGGGATAAACATCATTGTGGATAGGATTAATGCATCCCTAGGGTTAGTCTTTCTTGATATTTGTTTCCTTGATATTTTATTGCTTTAGTTTATTTTTCTTGTTGTTACCTTTGCTTTGGATTTAATTATACGAAGCCCCAAAATTCACAACCCAAATTGCGTGCTTGGATAATGATGAATTATTGTTGAATTAGCTTACGTGTTTTGGATTGCAATCACGTGGATACGATACTACGCTTACCTTCTATATCGCCTTTTACGTGTGAAAAGGGGCGATCACTATGAGCATAGGACATCAACATAATGATAGAGAAGCGGTCGTGGGAAGCAATACGACTTTAAGCAGAAGAAAAGAAGAAGAAGATGAATGCATAATGTAATCACTGCAAGAGATCGGGGCATGAAGAAATGGAATGCTTCAAAATACATGGAATTCCAGATTGGTTCAAAAAGCTAAAGGAAGCAAGAGGAAAATTACGGGTTAATTTTGCAGAAAACTCAGTTAATGACAGCAAGCATGAGAAAGAGGTAATGTCACTGGAAAGCAACGCTGAAATTGGGAGATTGGTTCAAGATGAGTTGACAAAATGTATGGGACAATGGATGAAGAAAGGAAATGCGAACCCGATACAACAAAATCTCAACGCAAATATGGTGCAAAATAAAGAAAGTAATCAGGAGGATTACCATGGGCATTATGCTTTCAGTATTTTGAGTGGTATGGAAAGAGAACATTGGATATTGGATTCGGGAGCGAGCACACATATATGCTGCAACCCAATCCTGATGAAGTCGAAGATCGAATGGAAGTACCACAAGACATACACCTACCGGACGAAAGCATCAAAAGGGTAACCTACAAAGGAAGTGTTGAGATTAATAAGGAAATGGTTCTCAAAAGCGTCTTCTAGCTCCATCCTTTACACACAATTTGATCTCGGTAGCTCAGCGGTGAAAGATAGTGAAGCTCATTGTTTATTTTAAAACACACCGCACAATTCAAAGTTCAAAAGCGATCATGTTGCGGGAATAGCGAAATGATTGGTAATCTTTACGTTATTGGGCGAGAACAAGTGTAACTTGTGAATCTGGTCGGTGAAAATTGAAGAGTGGCATGTGAAGCTTGGGCACCCATCAATCTCAACCATGAATCAAATATCGTTCCTCAAAGACAAAACGCGAATGCAGATATGGAAAAATTGAAGGCTTATGCGGTATGTGCAATGTCAAAGCAAACTCGATTACCTTTTCCTATATTGCATAGGCGTCTTCTTCATTATTTGAATTAGTACATATGGATGTATGGGGACCATATAATGCGAATGCTTAGATAACGTTAGATTCATGGTTACGATTGTAGAAGACTATAGTCGTGTAACTTGGGCGTATTTGATTAGTTCGAGAAGAGCAAGTATTTTACGTGATAAAGCAGGTTTATTAAGATGACTAAAACTCGATTTGGAAGAGTCATCAAATCTTTGCACCGATAATGGGTGCAATTTGTTAATAAAAACGTGAGCAATTTGTTAATTGAGCATGGGATTATACATCAACGGTCTTGTGTATATACTCCTCAACAAAATGGTATTGTAGAAAGAAGACATAGGAGCTTGCTACAAATTGCTAGGGCTTTGATGTTTGAAAGTAATGCCCCCCATAAACTGTGGACTTATTCCTTGTTAAATGCAACAGCTTTTAAATAAGTCGCCTAGCCAAGTATTAAGTTGGAAATCTCCATACTCTTTGCTGTTTGGAAAAGAATTCCCACTGGAAGAGGTGTATCCGTTTGGTTATCTTGCCTATGCTGCAAATACACTTCCACATAAATCAAAGTTTGAGAGCAGATGTATGAAAAGTGTGTTTCTAGGATATCTTCTTGCTCATAAAGGTTATTTGCTCTATGATATGGATAATTCTCAAATATTTGTGAGTCGAGATGTGAAATTCTTCCCTTGTATATATCCGTTTAAGTCGATATCAGTTGCATACACATGATCTCATGAAAATTTCGCCATTCCGATGAAATGAGATATCCGAATGCGATTTTTCCAGTTGATAATGAGATATCTATTTCTTCACACCCTCGAGATACTTTGATAACGAGAGGATGTACATTGGGTGATAATGAATCGGTTCCACTGCCGTGAGAAGAAGTACAAGAAAAAGCAAGCTCCTACATGGATAAATGATTTTATCAAACCGACATCCCGGGGTCCAAGGTTGAAGTGCATTTCTCGCTTTATCCAAGTACGTCACACCACCTACGTTTCCTTACCAAGTATCTACTTGTTTCACCTCACAGTATACTGCATTTCTTGCTCGAATTAATGATCTGCATGAGCCACAATCCTATAGAGAAGCGAACATGTCTGCAGAATGGAGAGAGGCCATGGACAAAGAAATAGCTGCTCTTGAGAGCAACAATACATGGCAGATTACTGACTTACCAGCAGGAAAGAAGGCGATTGGTACGTAAATGGGTGTATAAAATTAAAGCATACGCCGATGGCACATTAGAAAGGTGTAAAGCGCGAGGCATAGCTAAAGGATACAATCAAGCATATGGTGTTGACTATCTTGAAGTTTTTCCCGGTGGCAAAGTTGGTCGATGTAAGATTTCTTATAGTGTTGCTACAATGTCCAATGGTCGATTCATCAAGTGGGCGTGAATAATGCTTTTCTTCATGGTTTCTTGCATGATGATATATATATGACTCCTCCACAGGGATATACTCGTACACAGCCAGGTCAGGTTTGTAAGTTGATTCGAAGTTTATACGGGTTAAAGCAAGCTTCCAGAGAATGGAATTCTGAGTTCTGCGTTCAACTCCTCAAATTTGGTTTTATTCAATCTTGAATGATCACGCCTCTTTACGAGGGTAAAGGATCTACTCGTGTGTTTACTTGTATATGTCGATGACATACTTATTACGAAGTGATGAGGCGGGTATATTGGTAGTCGAGGAATATCTTATCTGCATTCACCATTAAAGATCTTGGTGCAGCTCGCTATTTTCTGGGGATGGAAATCGTGCGAGGATCTTTGGGAACTTCTCTCAACAAAAGAAAGTATATACTTGATCTCCTTGACTCCATGGGATTGCTTGGTTGTCGTTAAAATCGACACTCCATTTCCTGGAGTCGACCTTTCTCATCTTGGTTACGAGTTGTTAGTGATCGACATCTGAAGACTTGTTGGCAAACTTCTATATTTGAATTTGACTCGGCCTGATATCAGTCACGCGGCTCAACAACTCAGCCAATTTGTATCTAATCCATGCAGCTCAAAGGTTATTGTGATGCATATTGGGCTTCATGTTCGGTTCGAGCGATCCTTGTCGACTGTGTGTATCTCGGGGGACCCTTGTTTCTTGGAAATGTAAGCGAGACCACGTTGTCCAGTCTCTTCATTGAAGTCGAATACCGAGCTTTAAGCTCTACAACTCGTGAACTTCTTTGGCTTTCTTATATGTCTTGTGATTTTGGGTTCTGATTCCTCGCCTATTCCTTTATTGTGTGATAACCAAGCGCGCGATACATCACCAAGAATCGGTATTTCATGAAAGGACGAAACACCATGACATCGATTGCCACTTTGTGCATGACGATATAAAGTTGGATTTTGAATCCTCTTGTATGTTTCCACTCATCACCAACTTGCCGATCTCTTTACTAAAACATTTACGGTCCTCAATTCGTAGTCTTTTATCGAGCTTGTCTTGGTTGATATTCACCTTGCCAAGCTTGCGGGGGATAAAGAAGAAGGTTCGCTTTCGAAGGTGCTCACGTGTTATGGAGAAGGATGCACAGCATATATACTGCATGTGCATGCGGTTTTACTACATTATGAAGTTTGTTAGTCTGTTAGTTTTAGTTTGTTAGGTTGTTAATAAAGTGGTTTACCGCTTAAGTTGAGTTAGATTAGTTGTTCTATTCGTGGCATCTATAAATAGATGCGATGTACTAGAAACCGATTTTTCCAATTCAATAATATCTCTCTTTTATCAAACCTACCTCTGCATTATATCACCATTTTACATTATATACTAGTTAATTTAATATTATATTATTGTGAAATTTGTACTCTATTCATAATATATTTAACAATTTTTATTAAAGTTTGTATCGAAGTTTCTTATTACTAGAGGGAGTATGAATTTGTTGATAAAAAAATTAAGAAGAACGAACTTTAGAAAGAAAAAGGGGAGGAAGGGGGTTCAAAACGGTTGTCGACGACGTCGTGGGAGGGACGCAGGCAGTCCATTTCCGACACTTCCCGTCTTGCACCCACAGCTCTCTCTTACTCATAAACACAACCTAATATCTCACGTCAACCGATTTGTATGCAGGAACGGTGTCGTATCACCTGCAGCTGACACTCCTCCAATTGCAGCTTTCCTCGAAGCTCAACCAGGTGCATTTCTATACCAGGAAAAAAAAAGACGTAAAAAAAGAATTCATTTGTTGGATTGGTTGATTGATTTGATTGATTATCTTTTAAATTCAGGTGCATATACAACCACTCGCACCCACAACAATTTCTCGGACCTTTTATTCTGGGAAAGACATCTAAGTAGGCTATCAAATTCCTTCAAATTGTTGTTGAGAGAAAATCCTAATTTATTACTCGAAAACCCCAGGAACGATAGAGCTAGATTTTGGGAATTGTCGAACTGTTTGGAACTCGGTGATTAGGTGTCTAGTTCATGATTCCATGAGAAAGGTGATGCCTTTAGTTGTAAAAGTGAGGAATTTGGGGGAAGAAATGGCGTTTACCGTGCTTCTGAGCGGAAATTGGGAGAATTTGGATTTTTGGCGAGGTAGGTTCGATGAGGGAAGGATTTCTGAGGTGTTGGATGTGTATTTACATATAGGCGGATACATTCCGGCTGCCATTGGTTCTAGAGATAGTCAGCTCGTTTGGCAGTCGTGGGTCGTGGAAGGGATTTTGCGAATGCAAAGTATACTGATTGGATCAGGTACACTGGTGTGGCGATTCTTTATCCTAATGGGATTTTGTTGTCGAAAGTGGTTTCTTGATGTTGATGTTTTAGATCTAGAATGTTTGTGACGTATGTGTGTACATTTGGGGCATTTTTTTGTTGAAAGAGATTTCTTGGTGTTTTAGATTTAGGATTTTTGCAACATTTGGATTTGGTTGGTATGTGTGTGCATTTGGTGCTGGTGTGATGAAGTGAAATTTGATGGGATTTTGTTGTGTGCATTATTCACAGAAGGTGATTTCTTGGTGTTTTTGATTTAAAACTTTGCAACATTTGGATATGATTGGTATGTGTGTACATTTGGTGCTGAGGCATAGGTGTGTACTTTTAGCGGTTGTGAAATGGGTAGATCAAATGCATTTTGGTTATTTATATGGTATATTGGTTGTCTGATATACCTTTCTCGAGTAGGCTGAGACCGCCTTCTGTTACTGAACTTTTGTTATCAAATGACGGTGAACGAATACTGGAAGGCTGTGTGACGAACTTTTTTGTTGTCAGTCTCAAGGTGAGTGGTTATCAATATTTATTTTGTGATTTGGCTTCAGTTACCAAGTCACATTTCAGCTGACTCGTTAGCATAGATCATGTTTCATTTGGAGTGAGTAGACCCCTTGCAGTCGGACAATTAATTTGGTCATCAGTTTATCAATTGGGAGACTTTCTTTAGTTGTAAACTCCTGAGCTTGTTGTAATCTGTGTAATATTTTTTATAATTGAGTGTCAATAATAATAAGTTTATTCTACTGAGTAATAAAATGATTGGATGAGAAAGGAAGCAAAATAGTGTAGTGAAAGCGACTGCTCAATTTCAAGAAATTCAGATGTGTGTTATTTGTAACTATGGGTTTGTACAGACATGAATAGTTGGTATACTCATAGTGCGGTCTTGAGGATATTATCATGTGTATATATCTAGGTTTTAGCTTCTCTATTTCTAGTATTAGAAGTTCCCATATCTTCCATTTTGGAAATTCAGTAAAATCAGCACTTGATGTGCTCTTCAAATTCTTCTGAACCCATGTACAAGAATTGGATTGCAGTAAGGTGGAAAATGAGGTATTGAGTTGAAAGTTTTGCTCTACATTTTGCTTATTCAACTACATGTAATGTAACTAGATTGTGGTTTAAGTGAGTTCCATTTTCCTTTCTGTCTGAAATTGGTTTGTGTAGCAGCACTATCTCGAGAGGCATCTTTCAGCGCCTATCGATATCTTGGATCCAATTTTTGCTGGAAAACATTGAATTTGAGTTCATTTAAGTTGTATATTCTTATTCAATATGAAGTCCAATTTGTCATTTGCAGGAGAAAGATGGGGATTTTAGCACTGTTGAGCGGAATGAGTTATTAAGTTGTAGTAGCATAGAAGTTCAGACTGCTCCCTTGAGCGATGGTGTTCTTCCTGGAGTTATACGACAAGTGATTAGAGAGTAAGTCCATTCTCTTTATTGTGCGTGGTAAATGCATACATGCATACATTTTTCGAGCTGAGTAAATTTTCTGGAAACAAAACAACGTTTACTCAAATTTGTAATTTTTGCACGACTTTTAAAACGTTGCAATCACAACACCACTTTTTCAATTTTTGCAATTACAATTTTTCAGTAATAAAACTGTGTTGTTTCATTGGTAAAACAACCTTGTCTTAAGGTATGTTGAATAAACATAAATGTAATTTTTAGTGGATCTTAAATTTAGAAGTTAGTGGGAAAATAAAAGGTCAAGAGTTTTTTGTAGTTGAAAGGCCAAAGGGTGATATAGGAGATAGTGGTCTTTTATGGCTTTTAATTGAGTTTAATTGTTGGCATAGTAATGTTAAGTGCCTATATAAAGGTCTTGTTGTTTTCATTTGAGAGTAGAACAAGAAAGAGGAATACAAAAGTTGTTATATTTTTCTCTCCACAATCCAATTCAGTTTTTACAAATTGGTATCGAGCGATGGCGAATGTGACGGGTCAAATGTCGCTACCACGACTAACAGGCGAACTACGAGAATTGGAGCATTCAAATGAAAGCTCTTCTCGGATCTCAAGACGCGTGGGAGGTGGTCGAAGATGGTGCGGAAGAACCAACAAATACCACGAGATATACGATGGCTAAAACAAGGCGTTGAAAGAGGCGCGATCGAAGGATAAGGCGGCACTATACATGTTGTTCCGAGCCGTTGACGAGTCGGGCTTTGAGAAGATTGCGGTCAACTACTTCAAAAGAGCGTGGGACACTTTAGAAAAGTGTTCAAATGAGCCGACCGAATCAAGCAAGTGCGTCTCCAAACTCTTCGTGGCGAGTTGAGAGCATGAAGATGAAAGAGTCGGAAAGTGTATCCGACTACATCACACGTGTACAAGCGTGGTGAACCAACTCAATCGTAATGGAGTTGCGTTAGCGATGCGCGAGTTGTGGAGTAAGATTTTGATATATTAATAGCGACAATTTTGAGAATGTTGTGTGCGCGATAGAAGAGCGATGGACCTTACGATGCTCGGTTGACAAGCTTGGGTTCTCTCGAGGCACACGAACAACGAAGAAGAAAAAGGAGGAGACACTCGAGCAAGCACTTCAAACCAAGGCGTCAATCAAAGACGAAAAGGTACTCTATTCTCAAAATTTTCGAGGTAGAGGGCGTGGCCGTGGAAGTCGTGGAAATGGTCGCGGTGGTCAAGGCAACAATTATGAAGGGTACTATAAGGAGAAGAGACAGTCATACCAACCAAATTGGCGTTGAAGAGGACACGGTCGTGGAAGAGGAGGTCGGTCGATCTATTCCAACATCGAGTGCTACAAGTATAACAAATATGGTCACTACGCAAAGGATTGCAACTCCGACAAATGTTATAATTGTGGTAAATTGGGGCATTTTGCAAAAGATTGTCGAGTCGATCAAAAGGTGGAAGAAACAACCAACCTAGCCTTGGAAGACGAAGCAAATGAAGGCCTTCTCTTGATGGCTCAAAATGAAGTCAACATCAACAATGACACTCTGTGGTACCTCGACTCGGGGGCAAGTAACCATATGTGCGGTCAAGAGCACCTATTCAAAGAGATGCAAAGATTGAAGATGGTCGTGTGTCGTTTGGAGACGATCAAGGTGGAGGTCAAAGACGATGTACGGTTTGTTATTTACAAAGGATGGCTTGATAGGATCAATCAAGATGTTTATTACGTGCCGGACCTCAAGACCAATATTTTGAGTATGAGGCAACTCACGGAGAAAGGTTACTCGATACTTTTAAAAGATCGGTACTACACTTGAAGGAGACGACAAGGGCGCCCGGTTGCTCGAGTCGAGATGGCAAGAAATCGGATGTACAAACTTAATTTGAAAAGCGTGCGAGAAAAATGTTTACGAGTCAACGAGAAGACAAGCGCCGTTGTGGCGTCTCCGCTTTGATCATCTACATCATGGTGGTCTAAAGAGTTAGCAAAGAAGAATATGGTGCACTGCCGGACATGGAATATGAGAGCAAATTTTGTGAAGAATGCGTTCTTGGCAAGCAAACGAGAACCTCGTTTCAAACAAAGTCGATATCGAGCTAAACATCCTCTCGAGTTGATCCATACCGACATATGTGGACCAATCACCCGAATCTTTCAGGTAAAGGTACTTCATTTCTTTATCGATGATTTCTCACGAAAAACTTGGGTTTATTTTCACAAGAAAATCCGAGGCATTTGAGGTTTCAAAGGTTCAAAGTGATGGTGGAGAAACCGCGCGGATACATCAAAGTCGTGCGATCCGATAGAGGTGTCGAGTATACTTGACGGCTTTCATGAAGTATTGTGAGAGCAAGGCATAAGAAGATTTCTAACCGCACCATACTCTCCTCAACAAAAGTGTGTGGCGAGAGGAAGAGCGGGACTATTCTCGACATGGTTCGATCAATGCTCGAAGCGAAGATCTTGAAGGAATTACGATGAAGGCGTGCAATGTGCCGTCTATGTACAAAATCGATGTCTACATGTGAAGTTAGATGATCGAACACCACAAGAGCGTGGAGCGGACAAAAGCCGGCGTTTCTCATCTCGAAGTGTTCGGTAGTGTGGCTTATGCACACGCATCGGATCAACGAACGAAGCTCAAGACAAAAACAAAATGTATATTTTATTGGATATGACGAGAAGACTAAAGGTACATGTTACTGAACCGATAAGCGAAGGTGATGGTGAGTCGTGATGTGCGAGTAAGCGAAGCAGCGGTGGGGCTGGAAAAATTTAACGGAGGTTACCATCGAAGTTGGAGAATCATCAATCATTGCACCAACAAGCACATCAACGGACTCTATAACTACCGATGATGAAGATGAACCATGACAACCCAAATGCGAAGTTTGCAAGATTTGTATGATTCGACAAATGAGGTACACCTTGTATGTCTTTTGGCGGATCTTTGAAAATATCGGTTTGAAGAGGCGGTGCGAGGCAAGAAGTGGCGGTGCCATGGATTAGGAGATTAAGGCGATTGATCGTAACAACACATGGGAGCTAGCGAGTGCGAAAGGAAGTCGACTATGGTGTGAAGTGGGTGTTCAAAAAAAAATGAATGCTCAAGGTGAGATAGAGCAGTGCAGCGCGACTTGTTGCGAAGGATACACGCAAAGGAAGGAATTGACTATGACGAGGTGTTTGCTCTGTTGCAAGAATGGAGACAATCGGATTACTCATGTCACTGGTCGCTTTCAATCTGAATGGCCGATATTTCGGATGGATGTTAAAGCGGCATTCTTGAATGGTGTGCTCAAAGAAGATGTCTACATCGAACAACCACCGGGTACATGAAAGTCGGAGAAGAAGAAGGTGCTAAAATTGAAGAAGGCGCTTTACGGGTTGAAGCAAGCATCGCGGGCATGGAATACACGTGTCGATACATATTTCGAGGAGAATGGGTTCAAGCAATGTCCCTACGAGCATGCCCTTTACATGAAGAATGGAGGTAATGTGTTAGTTGTTGCTCTTTATGTCGATGACCTAATTTTTATGGGTAACAATGATGAGATGATAGAAGAGTTTAAGGGCACAATGACACGGAATTTGAGATGACCGATTTGGGCTTGATGAAGTTTTCTTGGCTTGGGATCGAACAGTAGAGACCGGTATTTTTGTATCACGGAGACATATGCAAAAGAGATTTTAAAGAAGTACAAGATGACAAATTGCAATCCGGTATCAACACCAATGGAACCAGGTGCAAAACTCTCAAAGTTTGATGGAGGAGAACGTGTCGATGCGAATAGATATTGGAGTTTGGTAGGAAGCCTTTGCTATCTCACATGCACAAGGCCGAATCTTTCATTAAGTGTCGGCATTGTAAGTCGGTTCATGGAGGAGCCACATTGGAAGGCGTTGAAGCGAATACTACGGTACATTCGAGGCGGTGTCACTCGGGTTGTTCTACTCGAAAGCGAAGATTATAAGTTGGTTGGGTACTCAAGCGGTGATTGGTGTGGAGACATAGATGATCGGAAAAGTACATCGAATATGTGTTCTTTATGGGAGACTTTGCGTTTACTTGGTTTTCAAAGAAGAACCGATGTGGCTCTCTCGACGTGTGAAGCGAATATGTAGCGGCGTCTTGGTGCGTATGTCATGCGATATGGCTTAGAAATCTGTTGAGCAAGATGGAGCTAAAACAGCGGGTGCAACCGTGATTGAGTTGACAACAAATCGACAATTGAGTTGGCAAAGAACCCGATGAACCATGAAAAAGCAAACACATCGGCGTTCGTTTTCACTTTATCCGAGCTCGTGTGAAGGAAGGAAGTGTGAAATGGTGCACGTGGCAAGTCGGGATCAAGTTGCGGATATCTTCACAAAGCCGCTACTAAAAGTTCTTCTCGACAAATGCGAAGATGATTGGCATGAAAGATGGTAGAAGCATTTAAGTTTATGGGGAGTTTTGTTGAATAAACATAAATGTAATTTTTAGTGGATCTTAAATTTAGAAGTTAGTGGAAAAATAAAAGGTCAAGAGTTTTTGTAGTTGAAAGGCGAAGGGTGATATAGGAGATAGTGGTCTTTTATGGCTTTTAATTGAGTTTAATTGTTGGCATAGTAATGTTAAGTGCCTATATAAAGGTCTTGTTGTTTTCATTTGAGAGTAGAATAAGAAAGAGGAATACAAAAGTTGTTATATTTTTCTCTCCACAATCCGATTCGGTTTTACAAGGTACACGTCGAACAAACTATGTTGAGACAAATTGGGAAAGTGCGATTTCAAATTTGAGTCAACGTTGTGTTTTCCATAATTAACTCTTTTAAATGTATAAAAATATCATGTGTTATCTTGAAGGCATTCTCACGTGAACTAAATTTCCTTAAAGTACATTATCATGGCCTTGATGTTAAATATTTAATTTACAGTAGCATATGCTTGAAAAGGAATTCCTTTCAGAAGTTGCACCATCATGGTCGAGCGTGAATTGTGGTTGGAAGCGTTTGTCACAAGTTTATGTCAGCGTTTCTATGATGTTGGTGTTTACTTGTGAGACTGGCCTCGGTACAAGTATTTGTTGAAAAAAGAATAAACTTGATTTGTATAGAGGTTCTAGAAGAATGGAGAAATAAGAAGAATTATGTAGAATATGTGAGAAATGAGTAGAATGGTGTAGAACATTATAGAAGAGTGGAAGGATGAAGAAAATTAGAGAGAGAAGAAGAGTGTAGAAGGTGGCATTGAGTAGTATAAATAGGGGTGCTTGTGTGTTGTAATAGGTAAGAGTGAAGATTGAGAAATAAGTGAGTTAAAAATTCTATAAAGCTTGTCTCTCTAAATCACAAATACACACACACGCCCACACACAAAATCAAAATTTTCCTCCAACAAAGTGGTATCGAGCTTTAAGGTCCTATCTCTGGTATGGCGAGCCTACAATCGTTCAAGTCCCCATGCTCGATAAGAGCAATTTCGATAATTAGAGCATCAAAATGAAGGTGCTTTTGGGAGCCCACGATGTATGGGAGATCGTGGAGAAAGGTTCTGAGGAGTTGGAAGATGAGGCGACGCTTATCCCAACAACAAAGGGATAGTTTACGAGACGCGAGAAGAGGGATAAGAAAGCTCTCTATCTCGTTTATCGTCAGCGGGGGCGACGACTTTGAAAGAATTTCAAGTGCAAGCACCGCCAAACAAGCATGGGAGAAACTTCAAATTTCATGCAGCGAGCGAGCAAGTAAAGAAGATACGCCTCCAAACCTTAAGAGGTGAATTTGAATCCTTGCATATGAAAGAGTCGATTTGGATTATTTTACAAGAGTCTTGGTGGTGTCGAATCAAATGAAAAGAAATGTTGAAAAATTAGAAGATGTAAGAATTATGGAGAAAATTTTTTTCACTAACTTCAAAGTTTGAGCATATAGTGATAACTATCGAAGAAACTAAAAGTTTGGAGGAAATGAGTATTGATCATTTGTTGGGGTCACAAAGACATATGAGGAAAAGCGAAAGAAAAAGCAAGATATTGCGAAAGCGACACGAAAATGCAAGTAAGCCCTAAAGATAATGACGAAGGATCGAGCAATGCCCGTGGACAATTCGGAAGAGGACGTGGCCAAAGTCATGATCGAGGCGAGGCCGTGGACATGGACGTGGATGAGGAGGTTTAAATCGACAATAATGGAATAAATATGCACAGTGGTGGGGAGGAGCAACCCACAATCGAGTAACGACAAATCTTCAATCAAGTGTTATAATTGTAATAATTTTGGGCATTATGCTTAGAGTGCAGAGGAGCAAAATAAGTTTTGAAGAAAAGGCCAATTTTGCGAAAATATTGGTCAAGGAAATGCCGAAGCTCGGCATATAAAGGAGAGGATGGAAGACAAGATAACACTTGGTACTCGACACGGGTGTGAGCAATCACATGTGCGGGGAAAAGACACATGTTCAGAAATTTGGATGAATCGGTAAGTGGAAATGTTTCATTTGGTGATGAATCAAAAGTCCCCGTAAAGGAAAAGGAAAATTTTAATCCGTCTAAAGAATGGAGATCATGAATACATCTCGAATGTTTATTATGTGCCCAATATGAAAAATAATATATTAAGTTTGGGATGACTCTTAGAGAAAGGTTACGATATTCACATGAAGGATTATAACCTTTCAATAAGAGATGACAAAAATAATCTTATAGCTAAGGTGCCTGTGTCGAAGAATAGAATGTTTCTATTAAATATTCAGAATGACATGGCAAAATGTCTCAAGACTTGTTATAAAGATTCATCTTGGCTATGACATCTTCAATATGGGCACTTAAACTTTGGTGGCTAGAGTTGCTATCAAAGAAAGAGATGGTGAGGGGCGCCGTCCATGGACATCGGACCAACTCGTGAAGGATGTTTTCTTGGGAAGCAATTCGGAGAGCCGTTCCCAAGGAGTCCATTTCGAGAACACGAAGGCCATTGGAATTGATTCATGCGACATGTGTGGCCAATCAAACCAAGCTCCTCGGTAAAAATAATTATTTTTGCTCTTTATTGATGATTTTCAAGAAAGACGTGGGTGTATTTCTTGAGCGGAAATCAGTATTTGAAGCTTCGAAGTTCAAAGCTATCATCGAAAGGGAGAGGACGAAAAATCAGGCGTTGAGGACCTCACTGGGCGAGAGTTCACATCTAAGGAGTTTTAGAATTACTGCAAGCAAACGGATTCGGAGGTCTCTTCTGATGCAAGATCTCCCGGCAAAATGGAGTGGCGTAAAGAAAAAGTAATAATCATGGAGATGGCGAAGCATGCTAAAGGCGAAGAATCGCTTAATGAATTCAGGCGTAAGCGGTGGTGTCATGTGTATACTTATCAAATAGGAGCCCAACAAGGGTGTATGGGAAAGACTACAAGAAACTGGGAAGAAAAAAACACGGAATCTCCAGCCTAAGGTGTTTGGCACAAAGCTTATGTGCACGTGCAGACGAGAGGAGAAAGAAGCTCGGCGATAAAAGTGAAACGTTCATCTTTATCGGGTAAGACTCTAACTCTAAAGGTTATAAATTATATAACCCGAACACCAAGAAAACAAGAATAAGTCGAGATGTGGAGTTCGATGAAGAAGGACGTGGGATTTCGGCTCCAACGGTGAATTTACCTTGCCCACAAATCGAAGACCACAAGATGGTCGAGCAAGTTAAAGAAGCCCGGCAAGACCCGGTGACTCCACCTACTACGCTGCGCTAAATCTTGCAAATTCACCACCATCGTCTCGGATGAAATAGCAAAGACCGCGAGAAAGAAGCTTCAAGAGATCTACGACAACAGAAAGGTTAGAAGATCTCACCTTATTCTGCCTATTCACCGACCGTGAGCACATTAGTTTGAAGAAGTGAACAACATAAAATATGGCGACACGATGAATGAAGAAATAAGAGCCATAGAGAAAAATGACACATGGGAGCTCACAACACCGAAAAGGACATAAGGTAATTGGAGTCGAATGGGTGTACAAGGTGAAGAAAAATTCAAAGGCGAGATTGAAAGATATAAAGTAAAGCTTGTCGCAAAGGATATAGCCAAAGAGCTGGAATCGACTATGACGAGGTATTTGCTCGGTCGCTCATTGAAACTATTAGACTAATCATTTCTCTTGCGATGACATAGTTGGAAGATTTATCGATGGATGTCAGTCGGCCTTCTTGATTGGTATTATTGACAAAGAAGTCTACATCAAGCAACCAATGAGTTATGAGATGAAAGGCAAGAAGACAAAGTCTTAAAGTTAAAAAAGCCCTATACGGTTGAAGCAAGCACCAAGGGCATGGAGCAAGCGAGATTGATAAGTATCCGGAGGAGAACGGTTTTACCAAATGCCCACACGAGCATGCACTCTATGTCAAACACAAATATGGTGATATTCTAATTGTGTGTTTGTATGTAGATGACATGATTTTACAAGAAATAATCAAAAGATGTTCAAGGAATTTAAGAAGGCCATGACCAAAGAGTTCGAGATGGTGATATTAGATTGATGGCATACTACCTCGGTATGGAAGAAAGCGACTCAAAGAATGAATCTTCATCACATGCAATAAAATTATCAAAGAAAATCCTCGAAGTTCAAGATGGAGGATTGCAAAGCAATCAACACACAGGTGGAATCTGAATCAAATTATCGAGGGCGATGGAGGAGAAAAGGTGGACCCGACATTATTGAGAATTTGGTTGGAAGTCTTGGGTATTTAACTTGCCGGCTAGACATACTTTATGCCACGAGGCTTGTTAGTCGCTATATGGAGAATCGACCACTATACATCCAAGTCGACCAAAAGAATTCTTGGTATCTCGAAGGTACGATCAACTATGGTTTGTTCTATTCAGTACTAATCAATATAAACTTGCCTCGCATGCGGTGGCGATGATTGGGCTAGAGATAATGATGATCGGGAAAGCATGAGTGGCTGTATTTTTCATGAGAGATACCGCGTTTACTTGGATGTCGAAGAAAGCGACCCATAGTTACTCTATCAACATGTGAAGTGAATATGTGGCGCAACGGCCGGTTTGCCATGCAATCGGCTAAGAAGCTTGTTGGAAGTGCTTGGATGGCCTCAAAAGAGCCAGCGACAATCTCGTGGATAATAAATCAGCGATCGCACTAGCAAAGAATCCGATTCCACAATCGAAAGCAAGCATATTGACACTCGCCCATTACATCGGAGAATGCATCACAAAGAATGAAGTTCAGTGGAGTACGAAGACACAAGATCAAGTTGCCGATATTTTCACTAAGGCACTCAAGTTTGAAGACTTCAACAAGTTTAGAATTTTGCTCGGAATGACAAATCAAGTTTAAGGGGGAGTGTTGAAAAAAGAATAAACTTGATTTGTATAGAGAGTTCTAGAATAATGGAGAAATAGGAAGAATTATGTAGAATATGTGAGAAATGAGTAGAATGGTGTAGAACATTATAGAAGAGAATGGAAGGATGAAGAAAATTAGAGAAGAGAGAAGAAGAGTGTAGAAGGTGGCATTGAGTAGTATAAATAAGGGTGCTTGTGTGATGTAATAGTGTCACGACCCGACTACTTAATCAAGTAATTAGGCCGTGACTCGGGGTTAAGAAGAAAATTTAACAACAACGGCTCAAACATATGTCAAGAGAAAAGATGATAACAACTTTCATCATGAATAAAATTGAACCTTTATGATTCAAGAAGTGAACTAAAGTTGAACGAAGAATGATTTTATGGTCCTCAAATCACAATAAAGAATCAATCGAGAAGAACAATGGCTGAGGACAATGATCACAACGGAATAACCAATATCAAGAATGTACATATTTGAGCATGCTTTGACAACTTTGAGAGTTTATCAACAATTTAAATCATAACAGAGCGTTGAACATAATCATTTTGTTCTAGCAGGACACATAACAATTAAAGGCCAAAGTTCGGCAACGGAAAATGTGGTTGAGAATTATGTATGAAGACATAACTCTCTGGGCATCAAAACATGTGACCATCACATGAATAACATCGATCAATTATCAATATTATCATGAATCAAATTACTTAGAGAAGCTCATTTGCGCAGCATTCGATTCAAGCATCCTCTCAAGCTCAACCTGTATATTTAGAAATATATGCATGGCGTGAGTACAAAAATGCACTCAGTGGGTATACGCCAAAAACATTTAAAACTTTGCCCTTAGGGCTATAAATTTGACTTGCCATAAAATAAATTTATGCAGGGATTTTATTGAAATTACCTGCATAAAGCTTCTCAAAATCTGTTCATACATGCTCATATCTTTATATCATCATATCATCATATCATATGTATATGTATATGCATGTTTCATGTCCGCATCGACTTTCTTTTCATTCCATATCCACGTCTATTTTCTTTGTGTTGATCAGATGAGTAAGCCTCCTCAAACACATTTTAACTTCACATACCCGAGTTGGTCGAAGGATCTCAACTACGGTCATACCCGACGTCGGTCTTTTCTTTCTTTTAAAGGTGGATGGGTAGTGTATTATGCTTATACTCATATTCAAAACTTTGGCAAGTCGATCGACTTTCAAAACAATGCGATTAAATGCATATCATAAAATCTCATATTCTTTTCATGCAAAAGCATATCATATCATTTGAAAGTATATAAAAGCATAAGCATATTATTATAGAAAATACTTATACCCACTTTGGCGACGATCACTCGGAATTGCACATACATCTTTCTCTTCACTTCATTCTTCTTCCCACTTGGTCCATCATTCCATAAAGCGGCATAAAAGCCTATCGAGAGCCAAACAAGAACATTACTCGTCTTAGTCGTCGACACGACTATATCTTTTCGATATCAAGACTAAGACTAAAGGTCTATCAAAACTTGGGTCATTGATCCTCAACATCTTATTAACAAACAAATTCTATCGAAATTTCGAACGTAACGTTTATAAGCGATTGCCATATCAACACCAATTCGTCCAAACATAGCCCGAACTCCACCAATTCATCACCATATGTCTCAATGATCATATAAGACTCGACAACAAGCTTGATCACCTCGTCATAGATAAAACCGAAAATCCTTAAGGCGTCACTTAAGGTCTAATGTCGAAAATTTCGTGAGGCGCCATCTAACACCATCAAACCTATATACATGCTCAAATATCATTAAATATCATCATTTTATCAACAAAATATAAAGATCAAAGCTTTGGTATTGAAAATCGATTTTCGCCGACAAACTAAAATTTTACCGTTTTTGAATACGTCGTGGAAAATCGAATAAAACATTTTAGGCTTTATTCATATCATAGAGTTCAAATATGAAGTCAAAATGATCAAATAAAATCAAAATTCCATCAATATGGAAGCTAGGATTTTCGGTCCTTTTGAGCTTTTTCGTATAGTTTCGATTTCAAACGTTTTCTTGTTCCAAACACGTTTATATCAATCCAATAACATATATATGAAGACAATTCAATCATAACAACATCAATTATTCAAGATCAAGACATGCCCTTTTTCAAAAATTTCATGAATTTCAAAATAATAAACATATACTTTACAAATTCAATGTTAAACAATACGTAGACGTCGAATCTATCATAATATTCATAAATAATCAACAAAACATAATCAATCATAAATATTCCCAAATGACCGAAAATCTGATATGTTCATAAGAGCATGTTTTTAAAAATTTAAAACCGTAGATGTGTTCAGGCATGAGATTATACCTACGATTAGAACCGATCGAAAATTCACGGTCGGATCTTCCTATTTTTGGACCATGGTGCACGAAATTTTGTGTGTGAGAAAGTGTGTGTGAGCGTGTGTCGTGAGTTTGGCTGAAAATTTGGAGAAGAAATGAGCTTCGAAAAGTCTAAAGTTCTTATCTTATATTATGTAATAATTATATTAAATTTTATTTTTCTTTATTAGGTGATTAATCACCTTTCTCTAGAAGCCTTTTCTTTTCTTTTCTTTCTCAATTTCTTATATAGTTAAAAATTACTTTTGTTATAGAAAATCATTATAAATATTGTAGAATAATGTACAACGTTTTTATCGCAAGAAATCGATACTAATTATCCGATAAAACAACCTCTTTTGAATCTCTACTTTTAACCTCGGTAATTACTCATAAACATCAAATATACTTATTAAACATATTTTGACCTTAAAATCATTTTAAATATTTTGCTCTTCATCCGAAACTTGATCGGCAACGCCGACGTCACAAAAACATAGATTTTGAAATTCTAAATTTTAGAAATCAAGACTTATTTGAGCATGTATCTATCATCTCAAGACTATTTAAATCTAGGTCTTCTTATGCTCAAATAGATTTAAGAATCTTATCTCGATTCTATCCCGAATCCGCTCGATTCTATCGTCTCAACTCAAAGCTTAACGCAAAGCTTCTAACTCGTCCAACTCTTTCTTAAGGATGCAATGCTCTTCTTAATAAGCTCTTAATCATGAGCTAATCTCCGCCTCTCTGTAAATACGGGTATTACAAATAGGTAAGAGTGAAGATTGAGAAATAAGTGAGTTAAGAAATTCTATAAAGCTTGTGTAATACCCGTATTTGCAATGAGAGATTAACCCGTAATTAAGATCTCATTAAGAGGAATTGCATCCTTGAAAGAGTTGGTTAAGTTAGAAGCTTTGCATTAAGCTTCGAGTTGAGACGATAGAATTTCGACAGATTTGAGATAGAATCGAGATAAGATCCTTAAATCTAGTCGAACATAAGAAGACCTAGATTTAAATAGTCTTGATATGATAGATACATGCTCAACGAAGTCTTGATTTCGTAAAATTGAGAATTTCAAAATTTACGTTTTATGACGCGGCGTTTGCCGATTAAGCTCGGATAAAGAGCAAAATAGTTAAAATGGTTTTAAGGTCAAAATATGTTTAATAAGTATATTTTGATATTTATGAGTAAATATTGAGGTTAAAAGTAGAGATTCAAAAGAGGTTATTTTATCGGATAATTAGCGTCGATTTCGCGATAAAAACATTATGTTTTATTCTACAATATTTACAATTATTTTCTACAACAAAAGTGATTATTTTATATTAAAGAAAATGAGAAAAGAAAAGGAAAGAAAATGTTTCTAGAATATGGTGATTAATCACCTTAAATAAAGAAAATGAAAATAAAATTATTTATTACATAACATAAAGTTTATACTTTAGACTTTTCAACATGATTTCTCCTCATTTCTCTCCCTCACTCACGGTTACACACACTCACACACACATTTTCACACATTAATTTTCAGCATTTGGGGTTCAAAAATAGGAAGATCCGACCGTTGGATTTTCGATCGATCTTGATCAGAGGTATAATCTGCATCGAGAACGCATCACGGTTTTAAATTTTAAAAACATGATCATATGTTGAAATCAGATTTTGGTCATTATGTATTGATTATGATTGATTATGTTTTGTTGATTATTTATGAATATTATGATAGATTCGACGTACGCATCGCTTAACGCCGAATTTGTGGACTATATATTTATTGTTTGGAATTCCTAAAATTTTCGAAAAGGGAGGCATGGATCTTGAATTTATGATATTGTTATGATTGAATTGTCTTCATATATGTTATCGATTGATATAAATGTGTTTGAACAAGAAAACGTTGAAATCGAAACTATGTTGAAATTTCAAATTGGCGAAAACCTAAGTCTTATGATGTTGAAATTTTGATTTTATTTGATCATTTTGACTTCATATTTGGATTCTATGATATGAATAAAGTCTAAAATGAATTATTCGAATTTTTCCGCCGACGTATTCAAAAACGGTAAAATTTTAGTTTGTCGGCGAAAATTGTTTTTTAATGCCAAAGCTTTGATCCTTATATTTCATTGATAAAATGATGATATTTAAAGATATTTGAGCATGTATATAGGTTCGTTGGTGTTAGATGACGTCACGTGAATTTTCGACGTTAGACCTTAAGTGACGTCTTAAGGGGATTTTCGTTGATGGCTAAGATAAGATGATTGAAGCTTGTTGTTGAGTTTCCTATGTATATTGAGACATATGGTGATGAATTGATGGAGTTTGGGCTATGTTTGGTTGATCGGTGTTGATTTGGCGATGCGTTTATAGACGTTACCTGAAATTTCGATAGAATTTGGTTATTAATAAGATGTTAGAGGATGCAATGACCCAAGTTTTGATAGAACCATAGTGTCTTAGATTTGATATCGAGAAGATATAGTCGTGTCGACACTAAGATGAGTAATGTTCGTGTTTGTTTCTTGTTAGCATTTATGCCGTTCTATGAGATAAAATATGGATAAATAAAGAAATGGAATTGGGAATTAGTTCCTTGGCTCTAAGGAACATCCAGTGGGTATAAGTATTTTCTATAAAATTATGCTTATGCTTTTAAATGTTTTCAAATGTTATGATATGCTTATGCATAAAATAATATGAGATTTCATGATATGCATTGCTTGCAAAGTTCAAAGTTAATTGACTTGCTAAGTTTGAGCATAAACATGAGCATAAGCACGATGCACTACCTATCCACCGAAAGAAAGAAAGAAAAGAAAGAAAGAGTTTACCGACGTCGGGTATGACCGGTTGAGATCCCGGGACCAACTCGGGTATGTGAAGTTAAAGTGTGTTGATGAGGAGGCCTACCCTGATCAACACAAAGAAAATACGTGGATATGGGAAGGAAAAGAAAGATGCATGCAGACATGAAACATGCATATGCATATGATATGATGATATGATGATATAATGTAATGAGCATGCATGAGCGTAGTTTGAGAAGATTATGCGTAATTTCAATAAAATCCTCGCATAAATTTATTTTATTTCAAGTCAAATTTATAGCTCTAAAAGCAAATTTTAAATGTTTTGGCGTGTACCATCGACTGAGTGCATTTTACTCACGCCCGCATATGTTTCTAAACACGTGAGGTTGAGTTGAGAATCGCCGGTATCGAATCTTTGCGGAGGAGCTCTCTAAACAAATTGATTCATGATTATATTGAGAATCATTGAGGTTATTCATTTGATACTCACATGTTAAATGCCCGAGAGTTATGTCTTCACATAATTCTCGACCACGTTCCGTTGTCGAACTTTGACCTTTACTTGTTTATATGTTCGCTATGAAGAATTGAGCATATTCAATGTTTTGTTATGATTCAAGATATTGATAATTCTATTGTGATAAATGTCCTCACCGTTGTCCTTCTTGTTTGATTCTTTATTTTGGTTTGAGGACATAAAATCATTCTTCGTTCAACTTTAGTTCACTTCTTGAGTCATAATGGTTCAATTTTATTCATGCTAAAAGTTGTTGTCACCTCTTCTCTTGACAAAATTTTGAGCCGTTGTTGTTAAATTTTCTTTCTAACCCCGAGTCACGGCCTAATTACCTGATTAGGTAGTCGGGTCGTGACAGCTTGTCTCTCTCTAAATCATAAATACACACACACGTCCACACACAAAATCAAAATTTTCCTCCAACAGTATTGTCCAAGCTTGTGGACATTCGGTTAGGTATTTTTGTTCCTATTAATTAGAAATCCGCTTAACTTGTTGTCATCGATGATAGTCTTAGGGTTTTACAAAGACGTGGAGACTATCCAAGCTCCAAATGCTTGGAAATCTATCGAATCGACTAATTGGGAGGAGATATCATGGGTGGGAAACAATTTCGGGTGAGAGTTAATATGTAGTAGCAGTGAATTGAGTCGGGATTTCGGGCTATCTAGCGAACTATTTTTTCTGCTCTCTGTTGTTGAAACAGGATTGCCCGGGGATGATTACATGTAATACCCCGACCGTCTAAACTTGGTTTAGAATGAACCTAATTTTGAAATTATGATTTTGCATCAGTAATAATAATAAAAGATTATAGAAATTACATATATGTATAAGAATTATGTAAGTTGATGAGATTTTGGGATAGATCCCAAATGGATTTAAACTGTTGCAATATATGTATACTACATATATAATACGGTAATAGTGAAAAAGAAAAATAAGAAAAAGAAAAAAGAGAAGAAAAGGACAAAGAAAAAAAGGAAAAATATTTATATGTGCCTTTAATGAAAGTTGTGTCCGAAAGTGAGTTAATCCAATACAAATATAATAATATATATTATATATGTGTAATAGTGTGTGTCGTGTATATATATATAGTATGTGTGTGCAAATGTGTAATAGTGTGTGTGTGTACGTGTAAGTATTTAAGTATAGCGTGCGTGTGTGTGTCATTTTTAGAAAGAAAGGAAAAAAAAAGTAAAGTAGATACAATTTTGCAAAAAGGCAACAATATCAACTTACCAAATCATTTCTTACGTTCGTAAGTACAGTGCAGAAAGAAAAAAAAAAATTTCCTTCAATCCTTAATTCTTAATTTCTCGTCTCGTTTTCGATCTTTCGTTAAATCTGAACCGATACTAAGGTTAGTCTCGCCATTACCTACATTCTATGGTTTAAAATTTAAATTTGGTTCATGTTTTGTATTTGTGTATTTATTTTTGAAATGTATTAAAAATAGGGAGATGATGTCAAATGCTAGAAGTCGAGAACTAATGTTGTTCGTATAATCCATATATGCTAGGATTATGAATATGGTTAAAAGTTATTAAGGTTAGATTTTTGCTCATTTTTAAAGCCGAGCTATAGTCGATTTTTTTATTTTTATTGAATGAAGTGACTTCATATTTACAGTCTATGCTATACTAGCATATAGAATTAAATTGGGAATTTTTTGTACGCATTATGACAGAAAACCTATTTAACTGAAAGTCTAAAACTCCACGTTCGGATTATCCGATCTTTGTTTGTCAAATGTTATCACATATCTATATTCTAGGATATATCTAGCATGACATATAAATTTATCATAATTTTCTGGTTATGTTAGGTATTTTCCTAAAATGTTATGTATCGAAGTTGGCCGTTCGAGGATAGTAAATGTTATCTGAAATGTTATGTGACATATGAGTTAGGCGATATATAATAAGTAAGCGATTAAAGTTTGAAAGAAATTGATCGGCGTTTGCTTAGTTAAGTGTGAGAAATCAAGAATAGTTTGTTATTAATATTCGAGCATGTGTGCGTAGAGTTATGATTATCGTACGAGTTATGATTTATGCCTAGTTAAATATGGTTTTCTCCGAATAGTTGAAATAGACATGAGATACAAGAAATGAAATGAGGACTTAGAATTTTAATGTGGTTCGATGTTAATGAATAAACTTGTCCTCAAGCTAAGAATAAATAAAGTTTAAGGTCGATGAGAAAATATAATAAATGGATGAAAATAGTAGCTCCACTATGACAAGTGGAACCAAATTGAGATATTTTATATCTCTTATTGATAATGATAATGCAAAATCCTAAAATATTAAAAGTTATCTAGTTAGTTGATGATAATCGGCGTTATCCAAGAACGAATGAAGTACTAAACCTTTCTTTTACATAAAGGTAAAATAGAAGGTAATGAAGAAGAGAAAAGAAATCGCGTGTGGCTAAAAGTATATATCGGTGGGCTTTCACGAAATGATGAACCTAAAATTTTCATCCATGATGCTTTCTTGAAATCAAGTGATATGAAGTATTTGATGATATTATTTGCCAAAATGTTTATGTTTATGTGTGAATCCTATCTGTGTTGGTTCGATTATGAATGATAATCGAATTCGGATCCTATGCTAGCCAAGGTGCCTAATACGGATTAACGTGTACACTATGGCGATTGTGTCTTTGAAAAGGTTTCTCGGCGGTCCACAAAGCATCCGTGGGAGGTGGCCACCTTCCGATGCATATGTTACTGAATAGGGATCACGCCGACGGAAAATGGTCCATGGGCGATCTTATGAAAATGAAAAGTGTTTAGTAAGCACAGGCATTTCCAATAAAACACGTGTATTCTTGTGATGGGCAGTTCAATATATGTTATTCAAAGTATTTGGCATATGTCTACTGAGTACCTAGTACTCAGCCCTGCATATTTGTTTTTGATGTGCAGGTTGAGCAGGTGTTGCGATGGTGATGTGTTCAGCGGAGTAATCTTTTGATGATGTATATACGTAACCTTAAGTGCATATCATCATATATACATCTCACACGATTCCGCTGCAAACACTTGAATATGCTGCCTTTTGCTAGAATATGTAAACAATTACTCTTTTGTTGAGCATTCTCTTTTGGCTCGAATATGTAAATTATAGCACCTCGATTGCTGAGATCCTATGTATATTCAGTATTATCTTTTGTTTCACACAGATGAACACTCAACCCCTTTCTTCCCCGTTTCTTTTATCATATCCTGAGTCGTAGCTCCGGCTAGGCTGTCCTTAGGGATAGCGGGCTGTGACATTACATCAATGTTGCAGGTATTCTATAGCTTCGTCTTGCTATCATCTCTCTATTTATATTGTTTTAGCAGAGTTTAATTGCAACTAATAACACCACATACTTGAATTTGCAATTCTCACATGATGCTTAGCACGTTGTAATAACACACCGCATTTCAATGTTTTCCAATTAGAACATCCTCAATTTTTTTAAGCAGTAAAACGTCCTTTTAGCCGTACACAACAGACAAACTTTGCCCAAAAAATTGTGGATGTTGCAATTGCAGGTTTTATAAATTGTGTAATATTTGTAAGTGCAATTAACTCTTTTGGTAATGGTTAGCTATTTCTTCAAAGAATTGGCTCCAGTCTCTTATATATGAAATTCACATTTCCACCGTCTTATATGTCAAACTTGTGTTTAAACTTCATTGACAATAGTATGGTGGTTGTCAGCTCCATATCATATTTACTCATGTTGTGATAAGAGTCGTTAGGCTATCTTCTGCTATCGCGTCACTACTTCCAATGAGAGGAAGCAATTTTTTGAGCTTTCTTAATTCTGTTGCAGAAGGAGATTTTGGAGAAAGCCAGTGTCGAGGCATACCCAGTTGCTTCATTTGCGGAAGGATGGCCTGTCATGTGACATCCACCGAGCTCTAACGAGGCAGCATCCACGTTCAAGACGAGGAAGTTTTCATCCCAGAACACCGTATTCATAGTTACAGGCATGTTCTTCATCACACTCCCTTTACTGATTAGGTTAAAAGCCAAAATAAAAGTGTTCATGACTCAAGAAACTCACGATGTGAATTATAGACAAAACTCATTGAGCAACTTCACATTTTTAGGCAATGCTCGTATTAGTTTCCTTTTAACCTGGCTTCGTCTAAATAATACGTGATTGTTTCTTTAGAATGCACATTATCTGTTGGAAGAAAGGAAAAGAAATCAAGAAATCAATTAGAAGCAATTAGAATCAATCCAAGATCTTTCCTTACAAGATCTTACCTTGTACAAATTGTTTCTAACCCTATAAAAGGGTATCTATAATGATGAATAACATAACCTTTTCATCCTCTTAATCCTTCTTTAGTTCTACAATATAGTTTACATGTTCTAACATGGTATCAGAGCAGGCATGATCTGGGAACTCTAAACAAAATCATCATCATTCCAATACCTTTCTCGACCTTTTTTTCGAAACCTATCAAGCGTAAATCATTTTCTTCACATTCTCGAAACAAACAGATACAAATGTCAAACGACATACAAATCACCAACAACACAATTCCACAGCACAAAATGAACTAACTCTACAGATTGCAAATCTAGTGCGAAATTCTGACAACGTTACTCTCGGGTTCAAACTGGACGACCACAATTATCCTCTATGGGCTCGTCTCATGAGGGTAGCCATAGGAAGCAGAGGCAAATCAAGTCACATAACCGGACAACCACTTCCACCAAATCAAATGCACCAACAGATTATCAATGGGAGGAAACAGACTTATCTGTTTTCTCATGGATCATACAGAATATGGAAGGAAGATTAGTCATAAATTTCGCACAACATTAGACTTCAAAGGCCGTGTGGTAGCCTTGCAATCACATACGGGAGTGGAGCGCATCTGCTTCAAATTTACGATTTGGAAGTGAAACCAACAAAGTCATCAAGGGAACTTACGTTGAAGATTCTTCGAATGAGTTACAAACTATATGGCTCACCATCGATCGAAGAGCCTGACCCCTCAGCTGCTGTGAAGAAGGATAAACAGATACAAAATTGATCGCCAACCGATTATACCGATTCCTCTCCGGATTAGATACCAAATATGATGGTATCAGGCAAGACATCCTCAAAGAAGCCCATGTTCCCTCAGCTGAATCGGCGTTCTCGAAGGTGAGAAGAGAGATCGTCCGGCTACAAATCTTGCAACCGGCAACCAACCCTGTCGATTTGGTTAATACATCATCGGGAGGAATAGGAACCAGACTCACCACTCGCCATATCTTCCACGACCAGACGGTTACCCGCCACAAACCACCGTCAGAGGACCTCCGATTCGCTCCAGGAACCCGTCATCGCAAAAAAGGGTGGACAGATCGAAGCTTTTTTGTACGCACTATGGTATGCAAAAACATACCAAGGAGATGTGCTTCCAACTCGTCGGGTATCGAGATTGGTGGGGGATAACCATAAAAACACATAGGCGAAAAGGAAGACGGTGATTGGAATAGACGGCCAAGATGTGGCCGGGTCCGCGGTGGCGGT
This sequence comes from Salvia rosmarinus, assembly GCA_036937905.1. Lineage (NCBI taxonomy): Eukaryota > Viridiplantae > Streptophyta > Magnoliopsida > Lamiales > Lamiaceae > Salvia > Salvia rosmarinus. The sequence goes on from JAODLM010000557.1 coordinate 112,033, forward strand.
AAGTGGCGCAAGAGCAGACGACGGCAGGACGGTGGTGGGGGTAGGGTTCTGCAATCCAAAGGCAGACGGGAGTGAAAGGGCAAGAAAAGAGGCGGCGATTAAAAAGGCGGCTATGGACGAAATAGGTATAGGGTTTGGTGGTTTACCACTAAACCCTTCCCTTTCTCCCTATTTGCAATTTGACCCCCTCCAATTTAAACTTTCTTCGAAACAGGACCCTTTACTCTTAAATAAATCGAAAAATACCCTATGTTATGTCAAAATCCCTCTACTGTTTCTACTGCCTACCAAGCCTTATGTGATAAAACTGATAGGGACAGAGGATGGATATTTGATTGTGGAGCCACAGATACAATGACTTTTGATAAATCACTTGAGTCATCAAAATCTTTCCGAACACATGTTCAAACAGCAGTGGTGACTTAACTCGAGTGGAAGGAGCCAGGATTATAGAAATTTCTCTCAATTTAAAACTTTCAAATTGTCTATATGTTGCGTCTCTTTCTAATAAGCCAATGTCAATTAGCCATGTTACAAAGGAACTCAATTGTACCATGCTGATGCATCCTCACTGCTTTTCTCTGTGATATCGTGACGGGAAGATTATTGGACGTGGCACTGAACGAAATGGATTGTATTTTGTGGATGAGATAGCTCAACAAGGCAAGGTGATGCTGGCTCATGGAACTGCAGACCGGGAAGTCTGGCTTTGGCATCGGCGGTTAGGACACCATTCCATAGGCTATCTTAGGATTTTATTTCCGAAATTAGCACCAACTGAGACATTAACTTGTGAAACTTGTGTTTTGGCTAAAAGCCACAGAAAATCTTTTAAACCAAATAATACACAAGTTAATTCTATTTTTTCCTTGATTCATTCTGATGTTTGGGGTCCTTCACCTGTTGTGGGAGGTCAGGGTTTTAAATATTTTCCGCTATTTATTGATGATTGCACTAGGATGACATGGGTGTATTTTTTAAAACACAAATCTCAAGTTTTTGAAAAATTCACTCATTTCTATACTATGGTTCAAACACAGTTTCAGAAAAATATTCAAACCCTTAGAACCGATAATGGGGGGGAATTTATCAATAATCCTATGAAAACTTACACAAGAAAGAGAATTATTCACCAAACCACATGTCCTCATACTCCCGAACAGAATGGTGTTGCCGAACTAAAAAATCGGATTCTTCTTGGAATGACCCGTGCCATTATGATTTACTCTCGTGTCCCTTCATATTTTTTGCCTGAAGCTGTTGCCACCTCTGTCTACCTTCTGAATCGCCTCCCTACCAAAATTCTTCAGCTTAAAACCCCGTTACAAAAATTATCAAATCCGCTAAATACCTCTCCCACTCACTCTTCAAATTTCGGGTATTCGGTTGTTCGTATTTGTCCATATTCCCAAACATGAAAGAACCAAACTCTCTCCTTGTGCTATTAAGTGTGTGTTTATTGGTTATGGTGTAAATCAAAAAGGCTATAGGTGTTATAATCCAAAAACCCGTCAAGTCTTAACCACCATGAACTGTGATTTTCTCGAAACAGAATTCTTTTTTGCTAACCACCTTCACAGTCAGGGGGAGTGTGAGAGGGAAAGTGAGATCGACCTGCTAAGTTGGTTACCAATGCCAGAACTATTGCCAAGGCCAGAACCGAAAGCGGTCCTAACAGAGGTAGTTAATCTTGCCGCTGAGCATGTCTCAAACACTCAATAACATTTTGAGCAATCTGAAATTCTGCTGCCAGAACCCATGTCTCCTCCACCACTGATATCTGAAGAAGAGAATATCTGCTGCCAGAACCCATGTCTCCTCCACCACTGATATCTAAAGAAGAGAATACAATAGATGGTGATACTGGACGATATGTGCTACCACCCAGGAATAATCGGGGTGTTCCCGTGCAGAATACTTGGTATTCAGTTGGAAGTATTGCCAAGGGAAATTTTTCCAAAAGTCTTATGGCCTATGAAGCAACTTTATATGAAGAAGAGATTCCACAAACTGTAAAACAAGCCCTCAAGTTCGAACATTGGAGAAATGCGATGAAAAAAGAGATAAGTGCGTTAGCCTGGAACCATACATGGGAGAAATGCAAATTGCCAAAAGGAAAAAAAACTGTAGGATGCAGATGGGTTTTTACAATTAAACGAAAACCAGATGGATCTATTGAACGGTACAAAGCTCGGTTTGTTGCAAAAGGATACACCCAGACATAAGAGATAGACTATGCCGAGACTTTCTCAACAGTAGCAAAGATGAACACTGTCAGAGCTCTTCTCTCTATTGCTGCCAACAAGGATTGTGGTTCTACATCAATTTGATGTTACAAATGCTTTTCTTCATGGGGAGTTAGAAAGAGAGGTCTATATGGAAGCACCTCAGGGATTCTCATATGAGTTTGAAGAGGGAGTGGTTTACAGATTGAAGAAAACCTTATATAGACTTAAGCAGTCCTTCAGGGCATGGTTTGGAAGATTTACCACAGCTATGAACAAATTTGGATACCAACAAAGCAATTCGGATCACACCTTATTTCTAAAAAGACCAGGTAATCTGATTACCTGTTTGGTTATCTATGTGGATGATATGATCATAACATGAGATGACTCAGAAGAAATCCAGAGATTGAAAGAGAACATATTTAAAGAGTACGAAATGAAGGATTTAGGAAATCTAAAGTACTTCCTGAATCAAGTACTCGTGATCAAAGAAGGAATCTTCATTAACCGTAAAGATACTCTAGATCTTCTAACTGAGACATGAATGCTAGATTGCAAGCCAGCTGAGATGTCCATTGTTGTGAATATCAACATCTCGTAGGGAAACTTATTTACATTTCTCATACTCGACCTGATATTACCTATGATGTTGGTATTGTAAGTCGCTTTATGCACCAACCTCAAGTCGATCACTTAGAAGTTCACGCTAAGAATTATTAGATACCTAAAGGAACGTTTAGCTATGGATTCTTGTTTAAAAAACGGACATCTAGAGATACAAGTCTATACAGATGCAAATTGGCTGGAAACCAATAGATAGAAAATCTACATTTGGGTACTTCAGTTTTATTGGTGGCAACTGTCTCATGGAGAAGCAAAAGCAAAAGTAGTGGGTCTCTCAAGCATCAAGCCGAGTTTAGAGAAATCAAGAGTGGTCGATCAAGTCCTTTCGTTAAGGAAATATTGATGGAATTAGATCTTCATTCAAAGAAAGACATGCCGATGTTTTGTGATAACAAAGCAATTTATCAAGATCTCAAAATCCAAAGACACCACGATAAAACGAAACATGTCGAGGTTGATAGGCATTTTATTAAAGAAAATGTCAAGTCTCACTGCTATCGAAAAGCGTGTTATCGTGACTCACGCCATCTCTTAATCTCATTAATGCTTCGCCATCTCCAAGTGCAAAATCAACAAGAATCGACCTCAAGAAAATAAGAATAAGATAAAGAAATGGCCTCATCATTGCAAGGTGCAAAATGACGGAAAATAAAGAGTAAGATTTGCATCCCTTCGGCCGACAAGAAAGGGAAGGAGATGGCACAGTATTCTTGAGTATCCAAATGTGGAAGATCAAAGGAACAAGTGGTCGAAGGTGTGCAGTGGCCTCGCCAAGATCTGTGGGCGGTGTAGTAAGATGGACTGGTGGTCGCAGCTACTGTCGGGGTATGGTGAGGTGGAAGAGGTGAGGTGGAAGAGAGATGGTAAATGTGGAATTATATATATTTTTTTCATTTTTAAAAATTTAATATATTTAAAACGACGTAATTTTGATTGCGAACTCAATTTCAAATTGCCATGTCTGCTAAAAGTTCGAGTATTTACAAACAATTATCGCAGTAGATAATAGCACAATCATTTTATTGAAGAATCCTGACGTGTTAGGATACAATTTTCTTAAAGGAAAAGTGGATATCATTAATCAAACGGAATCAAATTAGATTATCATTGAAAAATATAATTAAATCTTCACTATATTCAGAGAAATATCTATATAAACCTCTTCAAAAATAATCTCTACCTGGATTTAATTACTTAAATCAATGAAGAAAAAACTTTAGTTCACGCATTATTTATTTTCTAATGGTTGAGATTTCATATCAATGGCTACGATTCCAAATGCATAGCCAGAAATATGTTATTAAGAGGAAATTGATTCATTTACCAATAAAAAGATATTGATTAAACCTATAAACCAGAGGATAAGATGAATGATCTTAGATGGTTTTGAGAACAGAAGAACAAACAAAGAAGAGAACTAATGTAATATATGTGAGAACAACTCCAGAACTGATGCATTTATTCATTATTACGAAGAGATATTTATAGTCCTCTTTACATGGAAAAAATAATGAAAACAAAATTTAAACAGAACATTAGAAATCCTGGACATTTATGGTGACATATTATACTAACAAGAAGTACTAAAAATCAAAAGATAACACAATAACTAACAAAAACTGAATCTAGATAATAATGAACTGTCAATTTTGAATCTGTATACTTCAATATTCAACAAGATGTGTCGTTTATATCTTTGGAGGAGCAAGAGGTATATAGAACTATACCACTTATATAACTATAACATTAAAAGCAATTATTAAGTTTGTTATAAATATAACATTAAATTACATTAATGCTCTTAAAATAAAAATATAATAGGGATATAATAGGCAAATTAAGTTTTGTAAAATAAGGTACTCCCTCTGTATTTTTATAAGTATTTTCATCCGTCAAATTACACATATAAAGAAAATAGAGAAATTTAACTTTGTAACCTTATTAATTATTATGATAAATGCATTTATGTAACTAATTATCAAATTCCATTAGTATTAAATAAGGGTAAATATGAAATATGTCTTTACTCTCAAATTTTGAACTATGACACCTATTAAAAAAGAACAGAGGGAATATAGATTATGACTTGCAAGTAGTTATATAAAGGAATAACAAGCTATTACAAGCCAAAATTATTCGTAGAAATTTATACTAATAAGATCACTTATTGTCCCATTTCATCAGGCTTTCGCATATTTCTTACACAAATGGTTTGTAGTATGATTCGACAAACATTCAACCATTACAAAACCCAAACATCATATCACTGATTGTTAATCTATTACAACTAGAATCCAAAAATATCAAAAGAGCACTGATCATCCATATATTCAAAATCAAAACCAAAATACCAAGAAATCATAGGGGAAACTCTTACTTAGATTTACACGCACGTATCACTTTGTAGCAAGAGATTCAAAGCTTAAAGAGTTCACCTACAAATCAAAAGTCGATCACATCACTTTTCAATGCCGATTCTTAGAAGAGGCTATGAAAATATAAATCAAGTTGAAATCATTCTTCAGAATTGAGATGATGGTATTCCACCACGATTAGACCAAAGTGCGAGATGTCATGTCTAGTGGGAGGATGACACGGATACTTGAAATTGAAGTGGGTGGGGTTCCGGGAGATATCGACCGTCGTGGTACCCCCAAGTTGTGTAAGATGAGAACTACGATTCTCCGCGTTGCCATAGTGCTGTGCACCTCGTCGTAGTGGGAGGGTTGTTACGTCGACCCGGCGATTTATGTTCGTGGGTGAATCTTGGTTTAGTCCCGTAAGCGAGCGAGCGATAATCGACCCGTGGACGTCGGCGGCGATACTGAACAATGATCAGAATCATGGAACTTACGTTTGGAGCGAGGTGGTAAAGTCTATAGATTTACCGGTTGCCTAGCGAGAGTTGTGTGTTCGTTTAGATGTCAGCGGTAATGTGGTATTTCTTGCACTACGTAGATGACATTCTTATTTGGCAACAATGTGAAGTTGTTATCGGGCGTAAAGAGTTGGTTACCGATCAGTTTCAAATGAAAGACTTAGGAGATGCAGCGTACATTCTTGGGATCAAGGTTTACCGAGATCGAGAGGAAATGTTGAGCTTATCTCAGCGTCTTACATTGATCTTGTGATTACTCGTTTGGGTATCAGACGGACTAGAAAAGTTGCTACCTTTCGGACATGGCGTTCCTTTACACAAGGCGATCACTATATTGCAAATGAGATAGATGAAATGAGACAAGTTCCCTACGCCGCGTGGAAGTCTCATGTATGCAATCTTGTGTCGAGGCCCGATATACGCTATGCGGTGGCATAGTAGCTGAATATCGATCTAACCTGGACGACTCATTGGATGCGATAAAGCGTATACTCAAGTACACGAAAAGGACTCGAGATTATAGGCTGGTTACCATGTAGATAGTCTAATGCCTTTGGGTTATCTGGACTCGGTTTCAAGGCGACCGTGATAAGAAAAGTCTACCTCGGACTATGTGTTTACCTTGGGAGGTGGAACCGTATCTGGCGGTGCAAGCGGCGATGCATTGCGGACTCTACCATGGAAGCCGAATATGTAGCGGCCGGAGGATGCTAAGGAGGCTATGGTTGAACTACCTGTGGATCTAGATGTGGTACTGGTTTGCCAAAGTATCATGGTTTACTATGATAACTCGGTGCGATAGCAAACTCGAAGGAACCACGGATCCAAGCGACCAAACACATAGAGAAAGTACCATGTCATACGAGAAAGCGTTGAGCGAGGGCGTGATGATTGCAAAATTGATCTGACGGATAATCTAGCGGATCCATTCACGGCTGCGCAATAAGTACGTTGGCGCGTTAGAGGACTTGAATGCGCTAGATGGCACCGCTAAAGCTGACGCAATAAGTCTCGTCGAGCGCGTTAGAGGACTTGGTTAAACGATGGCACCCGAAGAAAACTTTTGTATAAGTGGGAGAAGCAAAGTGATGGTTTGTTTGTAATAGCTAGTAGAGACACATTGTATACTAAAGTTTGCTTTAGTATAAGTGGGAGATTGTTGGTTTGTATCTTGAAGCAGTTTTGGTTGAGCTTGTATCAATGTTTCTGTTACCACTATTAATCTCTCTGAAATGAATTCTTGATTGCATATATGTATGTCCCTTATCTCATATATAAGTTAGATCATACGATTGTGTAGAAGATCACGATGCGTATGATTGGTCGACTTAATGAGATATAAAAGTTTCAGGTTGAGACAACTTGAGGGCGAGTTGTCGGTATAAGTGCGTATAGATAAGAAGTGACTTGACTTGGTTGCTTGTCTATCTTTGATGCGTCTCGGCGTATTGAAGGATCACGATGAGATGAGTTCTTCGTCGACCGTCGTGAAGAATCGAGATCTCGGTGACTTACGATGATCTAAACCTCGATAAGGTATTAGATGAGTATGAGTTCTTGACCATCACTTTGACTTGTTATGGGTGAGGTTATATGTTCTATATATTCTCCGCATCTTGGGTGGTGGCGGTGCTTATGTCATGCTAGTTATCGTATCAGTCGTCGTATCCGTTTAGGATGATGGCGTCCCAAAAGCTCGAAAGGTTTATGTACTAAACCACTGCGAGTTGAGTTAGCTCAAGTACAATAATAAGGTTGAGTGGTACTACTTAAGGAATTAAAGATATTAATTATTTTAGCGATCAGAATCTATAAATAATTAATGGACGTTCGATATCTTAAATCGGGGATTCGTAATGTCTAAGTCTGAGCCGTCTCAACCGGTAATAAAGGGTAAGTCGGTATTTATTCTCTAGTGGCATGAATAAATGTTTATAAATTAATTTATGTTGAAATTGAACATAAGATAATTAATTTATTTGAGGCTCATCTTTATTCCTTGCATTTGATCCAATTTGGTCCGTCGGGCCGTAACTGGAAGGAAAAATCATCCTATTGCTCTCATGGAAGATTTGATTCTCTTTATCTATAAGGATATTATTATATTTATGGGATATCGTAGATCCTTTCCATATAGGATTATGGTAATAATCCTTTCCATATAGGATTATGGTAATTTCCATATGGGATTATGGTAATTTCCATATGGGATTATAGTAATTTCCTTATGGGATTAAGGTAGTGCATTATAAATATGAGGTAGAGCTTAAATCTATGAATCCTCATAATTCATAAGCAAATTTTCGAGAATCACATTGTTCATTGTGAGGAATTTTAGAAATTGAGATAGAGTATTGGGTGATTTTCGAAGCATTCTCCATAGATCGTCCTCACTCGGCGTTGGAGATTGGGCGATCGGGATACAGTCCGGAAGGTCAGCTGAGTCTCGATCCGTTCATCCGATCCGCTCGGCATTAAGGTAAACACGAGAAAACACCAGCGTGTTGCGATTAATTATATAGGTGCATACTGGTACATAATCAATGTATGGTGAATTAAACATCAAAATAGATCCTCGGGCGAGGGCTAAACATAGTTTTCCTACAAAGTCCGCTGCCACGGCCGTGATGTAGATCTCGGCTCCGTCTTGAAGCGTGGCTCGGTTGGATCTCGCCGTCATTTCTCAAGATGCTTCAGTGGTCGACCACTTGGTTTGAGATCACTCTTGTCTTTGATCTCAGCGTCGAACTCACGGAGGAGGGTATTCACCGTATTAGTCTTGGCTTTGTGTCTTCTTGGCTGAGATATTTCAAGGTGGCGTGGTCGGTGTAAACCACCGTCTTGCTCCCAAAGAGGAGGCAAAAATTTCTCGGCAAACACCACGGCGGAAGCTCGCTGCCGTGGTTGTGTAGTTGATCTGCGGCCGGTGGGGTCTTGATGCATAGTAGATAAAAGCTTTCCTTGCATTTTCTGCAAGTACCGCGCCAGCAGCGTATCCGCTAGCGTCGCGACATCGAAGGCATCCCCCATCGGGTGGTCTTATGATGGGCGTTGTGACGAGTGCTCCCTTAATCTGGAAGGCTTCTTTACATGCGTCGTCGAACTCTCACGGTACATCGTTACGGAGAGCAGTTCATTGGTTGTGCTATCTTGGAAGTCCTGACAAACCGCCGATAGAATCCGGCTGGCGAGGAATCCCTACGGTACTTGATGTTGGTGGGATAAGGTAGCTTGGCTATGATCTCAGCCATCTGTCTACCTCAATGCCGCTTCGGAGATAACATGCCCAGGACAATTTCCTCCTTGACCATGGTGACATTTCTCATAATTGCGCAGGTCATTCTCCGCCCTCTGCGAGAACTAACTCGAGATGCTCTATGCACTTTGGTGACGTCTTGCCATAAGCGATAAAGTCGTCCATGAACACCTCGATGCATTGCTCAAGCAAATCGGAAAATATACTCATCATGCATATTTGAAATGTCCACAGGCGTTGCATAAACCAATGGCATGCACAATCTACAAATGTGCCAACGGCGAGTGAATGTGGTCTTATCTTGATCTTCTAATGCCACAATTTGCATATAACGGAGTAGCCATCAGAAGCAATACATGTTCGGCCGAGTCTCAGCATCAGGTCGATGAGCGGCGGAGGAAGTGGTCGCTACAGTCACCTGTTGAGCTTTACATGGTCGATCAAACTCTCGCATGTCAGGAGTCTCATCGCGACCAGTTCCTTGCCTTCGTTTCTCGACCACTGTCGCGGTTTCTTTGTACGGCATGGATCGGGCTGACCGGCTCGTACGGGCAGGATAGATGAGGCCCGACTCGAGGTTTGAGTATCTCCACCTTGACAACTTCTTTCTCACTGGGTTGAGCTAGGGGGTCTCGGCCGGTATGGCATCGTTCTCGAGCAAGATGTAGTGTTGGCAAGCAGTGGGGTGATGCCATGAGGTCGACAAGGTCCGGCATGGCCTCCTTGTACTTGCTCAAGGCGCCCTCTTCTCTTCTTCTTTGGCCGTCATTCTCGAAACTTATGATTACTTACGGTTTCATTGGCTCAGGGTAGAGTACTCAAGTCTTGGTGGGCGTTTGAGTTGTAGCTTGGGAGCTTTCTTGAGGAAGGTTGCATCTCTCCCTGTCATGTACTAGCGGTGATCGATAGCTTGGTTGATCTTCCCGCTTTGGTGAACTACCTCAGCACTTGATTGCCTCGACCTCTCCTTGTCGAGATACTCTAGGTCTCAGGTGTGTCTTGGATGACTCTATCGTTACCGTCCTTGATCACCATGTTGGCGATGTCTCAACCTCCTTCTCATTGGGGTGACAAAGTCCACCATCTCGGTGTCGATCAAAATTGCTCGGCTTTGTAGATGTTAAAGGTGACGTCTCACGAATTTTCATGTGAGCTTCCCGTATCTGATCGATTAATGTCGAGCCATCTTGAAGCGGCCTACCTAGCGCATGAGCTGCTTGGTCGAGTGCGCCCGTATTCGGGGCAGTAAGTCGGTGGGAAAGTGAGGTCCTGCGCCGAGCACGTCCTCAGCGATCCTTTTGGGATGACACTTGACTTATGCGCGGTTGAATCTCAACACAAGATGGTCGAGTGGTGCAGTTTCAACTCTTGATAGATAGATGGGGCATTACGTTGATTGATGCCCGGATCGAACATAACGAGTCTATCCTCGTTGTCCCGATCCGCAAGGTATATAGAACATCCGGGATCGGTACACTTGATTGGGAGGTCTCGCTTGAGCATAGGCGAGCGTTCTCCCCATCGGAACTTAGCATCGTCCGTGTGCTTGACTCTCTTGGTACACGCTCCTTGAGGAACTTGGCACGCCTCGGCATCGGTGGCGATGATCAAAGGTATCTTGATCTCTACCTTCTTAAAGATCTTGATCATCGTTCGTCTCTTGACTTCTTTGTTCCTGCCTTCACGGAAATGGAGTCGATCTTGATCTCGTACTTACGCTACCTTGGGCGAAGCCTTCCTCGGGTTCGAGGTTCCTTGACGAGTCCTCACTTCCTCGGTTGTGTCTTATCTCAAATATCTCCTTGATTGGGGCTCCTCACTTGGCAGGTTCTTGCGCTCACCGAGTTGATTGCGTTGGCGTGCGCATTGGGTTGGATTTGTACTTGAGCGGAAGTGTCCCTTGCTTTTGGTTGAGCTTTGATATTTCTTCGTCGAGGTGTTCGGTGAGTCGTCTGAGTTGTAGGACTTCTTTGTCTACTTTTGAACTTGTCGGTCTTTTTATCCTTCCTTGGGTAGCTCCTTGATTGTGTACTATCTCGGCTAAAGATGGCCGAGCTTGAGGTGGGTTTTGCCGGGAGGTGCTTGATAGTGTGTGCCTCCGTGCCTCAGTTCTGGTTTTTTCCACGGTGGGTTGTCTGGTCAGCGGGCCGGCCTGGCGTTCCTCCACCACCGTTGTTGACATGCCCAGGCATTCCCTTCTTCTTGACCCTTGTAGACACTCGTCCGTGTTGTGGGTGGTGAAGCAAACATCTGTCTTTGACATTCTTCTTGGCCATAGTGGGCCTCATAAGGTCCATCATTTCTTTCATCATAGCGCATTATCTTTCATTGGGATCCGTGCAGTGGTAGCTTCTTGGTGGGCATCGTCTTGACCATTGCGTTGGCATCGTCTCGAGACTCTGACCATGTCTGAGTGGTTTGAATACCTCATTGGGTTGTTTGTTGAGGATGGAACCTCCGCCGGCATTCAGTTAGCTCGACTTTCCTCAAGCCATTCACATAGTATTGAATCGAGTCTTGATCGAGAGATTTGATGGTTGGGCACTTTGCCAAATGGACTTGAAGCGACACCAATAGTACACTTCCATCGATTCCCGTCTGGAGGAACTCGTCCTTTTCCTCACGCTTTGTATCCTTGAGATGTGATAGTATCTCTCGAGAACTTTGAAGCCCTACCCAGTAGTGACACTACCGTAAGGCAAAGTGTCTGACCGTTCTCGACGCAGTAGTGGAGAGTGAATGGAAAGGATATGAGTCGGATGTACTCCTTCTTGACTTCATCCGTATACCTTATGGTGCTACACCATTTGAAATCTGGAGATGGCTGGGGCTCTCTCCCGGCATATCGGGAAGCTTGGCAAGATCGCATGAAAGAGTCCTCGCTCGGTTGTCCTCGATCTCGGGCGATGTGATGCCCGAGGAGGTGTTGTTGTTAGGGAACATTATCTCCCGAGCGTCGCTCTCCGGAGGTGGTGGGTTTGTGGATTCCTCTCTCCATGTTGTCTTGCTTGTGCGTGTCTCCCAAGGCGGGGCGTTTCTCCTCGTTCTGCTCTTCTCCGAATGGTTCTCTCAATCTGCGGGTCAACAAGGCTCGGTCCTCGCCGCAAGGTTAGGTCGAACATGCAAAACAAACAAAAATAAAAAATGAGTAACAACACTAGAATAGCGCCAAACGCAGGCCAATCGGCGTTCCTCGGGACCCGTCGTCGAGGTCTAGACGCGTCGAATACATTTATAATCTCCTACAACTTGAACACATAGTTAGTATATGGCAGTTAAGGGTTCGAACAGAGAGCTGGTTGTGTGTTACTCGAGTTGTCACATTTGAGTAGGAGGTTGCCCGAAGGGTAAGGTGTCGGTCGGTGACGGTCTCGATGAGATGTCTTGAGAGATAGATCTTGAGTAGAATGTAAAACTTAAAATAAACACAAGATGAAAGATTAAATGACAAGCGTTGGGCGAGAGTTCCACACGTTGAGACCTTGGTCGAGGTGTCGGTCATAGGTTGAGATTTTCACGAAGTGTATGTCGTTGGTTAAAGGTACAGGGTAGGTGTCCTTTTAGGATGTCGTATACAGGCCCCAACTCTGCCGTAGATTTTAGGGCCAATCGAGGCCCTCTGCCCCCTAGCGGTCCCAAAATAGGTTATCCACTGCCCGCTGACTCGCTAGGCATGACTAGCGCGTCGGTCGAGGGTGGCTCGCGACTTGCCCGAGGCCGCTGACTTCACCCTCCGGCCATACTTCCGAGACAAAAAACACGATGTCTTACTCGGCTGTGGCGCTACCCTCCGAGGCTACGCCAGGTTAACGCTCGAAAAGGAATAACATGGGTATAAAGGCACAGAGCTTGAGACACCCACTCGAGGTTCTAGTTCGTTTAGACCTCACTACTCGTATGACCTCGACTCAGCGTGTTCACAGCCCACCAAACCGACTACTCATTAAGCGATAAACAAGAACATAAGCGTAACCATACTTGAATGAAAATCAAAGCGAAATTAAAGCGGTCTACTGACGATTCTTCTCGGCGGTCATAAAATATATAAAATAAGTGTTTGCCGTAGGACTTGTTCTTCCTCACTCTCTGATAAGCAGAGAAATAAAGAAAGGTTGACGAGGAATTGGTGATCTCTCTCCTTCTCGAATGTGTTTGTTATCGATAATGTGGAGTTGTTGTGTTGGGAGCAGTGCATCACTCCTTATCTTAGTCGGTGCACGTATCTCGGCGGTAGGTGGTGAGGGCGACAGCTCTGGGGATCGGACAGCGAGGGGTTCCTCGGCCAGTGCAGGCAGAGCTTGTCTCTCCAGACAGCTGAGTTGACCTTTCCGCCGGTAAAAATCAGCGGTGAGGTGATCTTGCCGAGAATCGTCCCGTTTGCGTGCAAGTCGCGAGTCTTATGCATCCCAGCATCCTGAGATTACCATGTCCCTGCGCAATTCCTCGTCCTTTTCCTTCTCTTGTTCTCGATCGTCTTCGGCTTCCGTCGGCTCGTTGATCGTCGGCTCCATGCTTGATGCAGTGTCTTGGCAAGATGTCGAATGGCTCGCGGTGAGTCTTGAGTTTTACCTCTCTCGGGAGGTGGCGACTTTGCCCAAGGTCGTGTCGACTGCCACCCCCAGCGTGTCCTCGAGACACAAACACCATAAAGAACACACAAATGCACTCTTTCTAGGCGAGGACTACCTCAAAAGAGCACAAAAGCGGGCTCATCACGGTCTAGTCATAGCGGAAAATAAATTCTAAATATTGATCACTCTACGGTTAATTGTAAGAAAATTCATGCTTTATTTATATATTTTCAAATTTTGCCATGTATAATTAATACTATATTCACATACAATTCTTGTCTCAAAACTTTTGAAGCGTATATTAAGGAGGATTGTGTTTTGTGTGTAAAGTAGTTCGTGCATGAAAAAGCGAAACACTTTTTAGTGTAAAATCTCTTCTCTTTTAAGAATAAGACAACAATTGTGGGATGGTCAAAAAAATGAGAACAATTATGGGGCTTAGTGAGTATTAATTTGTTACTATTGTTGTGTAGTTTTGTGCAAAGATTATAAGGTTGAAGAGGCTAGAGATTTTGATTTTGAAACCGGTCCTATGTACTAATTTACATAGTGTTGCTTTGGTGGATCTGATCGAGAGAGGAAGATGATGGATAGGAGAGTTAGTCTAATGTCATTACATATACTTTTGTTTGAATTGTTAGTCGATTCGGTGATTGATATTTTGCATTGAGCTTATAACCACCTAAAAGATTTCTATTGTTTTTTTATCAAACATATGTGGGGTGAAAACTATCGATATGGTTAATTGATCAATTTTAACTTTGTATAACGATTCTCTTTCAAATTCATTATTGTAGATTACGCGAGGATGGGATGATGTGGAAGAAGAGAGAATAGCTCATGTAAGAAATATGTGAATGCAGAAAATGGGACCATATATAGGTGATCTTATTTGTATAAACTTTATGATTTTGGGTTGGAATGTCTAGTTATTTCATTAGATAACAACTTGTGTGAGTTTCTTTGTCTAATTGAATTGCGAGAATGTTGCCATAAAATCGTCACATACACACAAAGCAGAGTTGTATAGTTTCTTGATACTATGTATAGATAAATGCTGGATTAAATTTATCGAGAAAATTTGATAAGGGTGGATACTTGTTTCTTGTTTGAAGAAGATGGTGGTATGATTATCAATAGTTTCTTGTTTCATTGGGCCTTTTCTTGTTTTTAGTAGTATCGTTCAACTAAATAGATTGTGTTTGCTAGTTAAAGTGAACCAAATTGTTTGTTATTTCTTTTGTTGGGCTTCATTGTTCTCCACAGCAATAATTAAGCTAAAGACATGTTTCTTACTAGTTGAATGTGAAAAAAAGTGATGTGATGGACTTTTGATTTGTGGTGAACTCTTTAAGCTTTGAATCTCTTGCTACAAAGTGATAACGTGCGTGTAAATCTAAGTAAAGTTTACTATGATTTCTTGGTATTTTGGTTTTGATTTTGAATATATGGATGATCGATTGACTCTTTTGATATTTTGGATTCTAGTTGTAATATTAACAATCGGTGATATGATGTTTGGGTTTTGTAATGGTTGAATGTTTGTCGAATCATACTGAAACCATTTGTGTAAGAAATATCTGGCTTGATGAAATGGGACAATAAGTGATCTTATTAGTATAAATTTCTGAATAATTTTGCTTGTAATAGCTTGTTCCGTTTATATAACTCTTGTCTTAATCATAATCTATATTCCCTCATTCTTTTAATAGGTGTCATAGTTCAAAATTTGAGGTAAAGACATATTTCATATTTACCCTTATTTAATACTAATGGAATTTGATAATTAGTTACATAAATGCATTTATCATAATAATTAATAAGGTTACAAAGTTAAATTTCTCTATTTTCTTTATATGTGAATTTGCGGATGAAAATACTTATAAAATCTGAGGAGATTACCTTATTTTACAAAACTTAATTTGCCTATTATATCCTATTATATTTTATTTTAAGAGCATTAATGTAATTTAATGTTATATTTATAACAAACTTAATAATTGCTTTTAATGTTATAGTTATATAAGTGGTATAGTTCTATACCTCTTGCTCCTCCAAAGATATAATGACACATCTTGTTGAATATTGAGTATCTGATTCAAAATTGACAGTTCATTATTATCTAGATTCAGTTTTGTTAGTTATTGTTGTTTATCTTTTGATTTTTAGTACTTCTTGATTAGTATAATATGTCACATAAATGTCAGGAGTTTCTAATGTTCTGTTTAAATTTTGTTTTCATTATTTTTCCATGTAAAGAGGACTATAAATATCTCTTCGTAATAATGAATAAATGCATCAGTTCTGAGTTGTTCTCACATATATACATTAGTTCTCTTCTTTGTTTGTTCTTTGTTCTCAAAACCATCTAAGATCATTCATCTTATCCTCTGGTTTATAGGTTTAATCAATATCTTTTATTGGTAAATGAATCAATTTCCTCTTAATAACATATTTCTGGCATGATTGGAATCGTAGCCATTGATATGAAATCTCAACCATTAGAAAATAAATAATCGTGAACTAAAGTTTTCTTCATTGATTTAAGTAATTAAATCAGGTAGAGATTATTTTTGAAGAGGTTTATATAGATATTTCTCTGAGATATAGTGAAGATTTAATTATATTTTCAATGATAATCTAATTTGATTCGTTTGATTAATGATATCCACTTTTCCTTTAAGAAAATTGTATCCTAACAGTCGATTCTTCAATAAAATGAGTTGTGCTATTATCTCGCGATAGTGTTTGTAAATACTTCGAACTTTTAGCGAACATGGCATATTTGAAATTGAGTTACTAATCAAAATTCGAATCGTTTAAATATATAAATTTTAAAAATGAAAAAAATATATATAATTCCACATTTACCATCTCTCTACCTCCCTCTTCCCTCACCTAGTACCGACATGCTGCGACCACGGTCTCATCTTACTACACCCCACAGATCTGGCGAGGCCTTGCACACCTTCGACCACTTGTTCCTTTGATCTTCCACATTTTATCAAGAATCGTGAGCTCATCCTTCCTTTCTTGTCGGCTGAAGGGATGCAAATCTACTCTTTATTTTCCGTCATTTTGCACCTTGCAATATGTAGAGCCATTTCTTTATCTTATTCTTATTTTCTTGAGGGTCGATTCTTGGATTTTGCACGGAGATGGCGAAGCATTAATGAGATTAAGAGATGGCGTGAGTCGGATAACACGCTTCGATAGCAGGAGACTTGACATTTTCTTTAATAAAATGCTATCAACCTCGACGTATGTTTAGTTTTATCGTGGTGTCTTTGGATTTTAGAATCTTGATATGTGCTTTGTTATCACAAAACATCGGCATGTCTTTCTTTGAATGAAGATCTAATTCCAGTCATTTTCCTTAACAAGGACTTGATCGGACCCTCTTGATTCTCTAAACTCGGCTTGATGCTTGAAGCCACTTTTTTGCTTTTGCTTCTCCATGAGACACGGTTGCCACCAATAAAAGCCAAGTACCCGGTGTACGATTTTCTATCTATTGGTTTCCATTGAATTGCATCTGTATAGACTTGTATCTCTAGATGTCCGGTTTTTAAGCACAGATCCATAGCTAAGACGTTCCTTTAGGTATCTAATAATTCTTAAGCGCGAACTTCAAGTGATCGACTTGAGGTTGGTGATAAAATGACTTACAATACCAACATCATACGGTAATATCGAGTCAGTATGAGAAATGTAAATAAGTTTCCCTACGGATGTTGATATTCACAACAATGGACATCTCGGTTGGCTTGCATCTAGCATTCGTGTCTGGTTAGAGATCAAGATATCTTACAGGTTAATGAGATTCCCTTCTTTGATCAAGTACTTGATTCAGGAAGTACTTTAGATTTCCTAAATCCTTCATTTCAGTACTCTTTAAATATGTTCTCTTTCAATCTCTGGTTCTTGGTCGTCATCGTGTTATGATCATATCATCCAAGTAGATAACAAGGCAGATGTCAGATTACAGGTCTTTTAGAAATAAGGTGTGATCCAATTGCTTTGTTGGTATCAAATTTGTTCATAGCTGAAATCTTCCAAACCATGCCACGAAGGGCGCTTAAGTCTATATAAGGTTTCTTCAATCGTAAACCACTCCTCTTCAAACTATATGAGAATCCACAGGTCTTCCATATAGACCTCTCTTCTAACTACATGAAGAAAAGCATTTGTAACATCAAATTGATGTAGAACCACAATCCTTGTTGGCGCAATAGAGAAAGAGCTCGGCGGTGTTCATCTTTGCTCTTGTTGAGAAAGTCTCGGCATAGTCTATCTCTTATATGCAGGTGTATCCTTTTGACAAGCAGGAGCTTTGTGCGTTCGATAGATCCATCGGTTTCGTTTAATTGTAAAACCCATCTGCGTCCTCGGTTTTTTCCTTTTGCAATTTGCATTTCTCCCATGTATGGTTCGAGCTAACTTATCTCTTTTTCATAGCATTTCTCATGTTCGAACTTGAGGCTTGTTTTGAGTTTGTGAATCTCTTCTTCATATAAAGTTGCTTCATAGGCATAAGACTTTTGGAAAAATTTCCTTAGCAATACTTCAGCGAATACCAAGTATTACGCAGGAACACCAAATTATTCTGGGTGGTATACGTATCGTCGATATCACCATCTATTGTATTCTCTTCTTTGAATATCGGTGGTGGAGAGGCATGGGTTACAGCGTGAATATTCTCTTCTTGAATACTCGATGGTGGAGACATGGGTTACAGCGGTAATTTGATTACTCAAAATGTTATTGAGTGAGACATGCTGTTGTGAGATCTACTCTGTTGGGACCATTTCGGTTACGGCCTTGCGATAGTTACGGCATTGGTAACCAACTTAGCGGTCGATCTCACTTTCCTCTGCTGTTGTGGTGGTTGCAAAAAATACATTTGAGAAAATCACGGTTCATGGTGGTTAAGACTTGGCGGGTTTTGGATTATAACACTATAGCCTTTTGATTTACACCATAACCAATAAACACTTAATATACCGGAGAGTTTGGTTCTTTCATGTTTGGGAATATGGACAAATCTGAAGCAACAGAATACGAAGAGTGAGTGGGAGAGGTATTTAGCGGTTGATAATTTTTGTAGCGGGGTTTAAAATGAAGAATTTTGGTAGGGAGGCGATTCGAGAAGGTGAGGCAGTGGCAGCAGCTTGAAAAATATGAAGGGACACGATAAATCATAATGGCGCGTGTTCAAGAAGAATCCGATTTTTAGTTCGGCAACACCATTACATTGGAGTATGAGGACGTGGTTTGGTGAATAATTCTCTTTCTTGTGAGAAGTTTTCATAGGATTATTGATAAATTCCGTTATCGGTTCTAAGGGTTTGAATATTTTTACGGCGTTTGAACCATAGTATAGAAATGAGTGAATTTTCAAAAACTTGAGATTTGTGTTTAAAAATACACCGTCATCTAGTGCAATCATCAATAAATAGCGGAAAATATTTAACCTCGACCTGCGGGTGAAGGACCCCAAACATCGAGAATGAATCAAGGAAAAAATGAATTGTGTATTATTTGGTTTAAAAGATTTTACGTGGCTTTTAAACACTGTTTCACAAGTTAATGTCTCGATTGGTGCTAATTTGGAAATAAAATCCTAAGATAGCCTATGGAATGGTGTCCTAGATGCAAGCAAGAGACTTCGATGCTGCAGTTCCATGAGCGACATCGCCTTGTGTTGAGCTATCTCATCACAAAATACAATCCATTTCGTTCGATGCCACGTCGATAATCTTCCCGTCACGATATCACGGAAAGCAGTGAGGATGCATCGGCGTAGTGCAATTGAGTTCCTTTGTAACATGGCTAATTGACGTGGCTTATTAGAAAGAGCGCAACATATAGACAATTTGAAAGTTTTAAATTGAGAGAAATTTCTATAATCTGCTCCATTCCACTCGAGTTAAGTCACGCTCTTTGTTTGAACATGTGTTGGAAGATTTTGATGACTCAGTATATCAGTTTATCAGTCATTGTGTCGTGGCTCATGATCAAATATCCATCCTCTGTCCCTATCGGTTTATCACATAAAACGGTAGGCGGTGACGATAGAGGGATTTTGCATAACATAGGGTATTTTCGATTTATTTAGAGTAAAGGGTCTGTTTGAAGAAAGTTTAAATTGGAGAATTAGTGCAAATAGGGGAAAAAGGGAAGGGTTTAGTGGTAAACCACCAAACCTATACCTATTAAATCCATGCGCTTTTGTCATGACTCTTTTCTTGCCCTTTCACTCACGCCTTTGGATTGCGAACCTACCCCCGCGTCTGTAAGTACGTGCTCTCGCCCTTACAGCCACGCGGACCGGCCTGTCTTGGCCGTCTATTCCAATCACCTTCTTCGCCTATGTGTTGGTTATCCGCTTAATCGATACCCGACGAGTTGGAAGCATCTCCTTGGTATGTTTTGCATACCATAGTGCGTCAAAAAGCTTCGATCATCCGCTTTTTTGCGATGTGGGTTCTGGAGGCGAATCGGAGGTCCTCGGCGGTGGTTTGGCAACCGTAACAGTGCGTGGAAGATATGGCGAGTGGTGGTCTGGTTCCTATTCCTCCCGATGATGTATTAACGAATCGGCGGGGTTGGTTGCGGTTCTGAATTTGTAGCGGACGATCTCTCTTCTCGCCGAGAGCCCGATTCATTTGAGGAACATGGGCTTCTTTGAGGATCTGCACGATACCATCATATTTGGTATCTAATCAGGAGAATCGGTATAATCGGTTGGCGATCAATTTTAGTATCATTTATCCGCTTCTTCCGGCGTGGGGTCAGGCTCTGCCGGTCGATGGTGAGCCATATAGTTTGTAACTTCATTCGATAATCTTCTAACGTAAGTTCCCTGTGACTTTGTTGGTTTCACTTCCAAATCGTAAATTTGAAGCAGATGCGCTCCACTCCCGTATGTGATTGCAAGCTACCACGGCCTTTGAAGTCTAATGTTGTGCGAAATTTATGACTAATCTTCTTCCATATTACGCATATGATCCATGAGAAAGCAGATAAGTCATTTCTCCCGTTGATAATCATGGTGCATTTGATTTGGTGGAAGTGGTTGTCGGTTATGTGACTTGATTTGCCTCTGCTTCCTATACCTTCATGGTGACCCATGGGGATAATTGTGGTCGTCGGTTTGAACAGGAAATAACGTTGTCGAAATTCGCACTAGATTTGCAATCGTGAGTTAGTTCATTTGTGTCTGTGGAATTGTGTTGGTGATTTGTATGTCGTTTGACATTTGTATCATTTGTTTGAGAGCAGGAAGAAAAATGATTTCTGCGCTTGATAGTTTCGAAAAAATTCGAGAAAGGTATTGGAATGATGATGATTTTGTTTAGTTTGGATCATGCATTTCGATACCATGTTAGAACATGTAAACTATATTGTAGAACTAAAGAAGGATTAAGAGGATGAAAAGGTTATGTTATTCATCATTATAGATACCCTTTTATAGGGTTAGAAACAATTTGTACAAGGTAAGATCTTGTAAGGAAAGATCTTGGATTGATTCTAATTGCTTCTAATTGATTTCTTGATTTCTTTTCCTTTCTTCCAACAGATAATGTGCATTCTAAAGAAACAATCACGTATTATTTAGCGAAGCCAGGTTAAAGGAAACTAATACGAGCATTGCCTAAAATGTGAAGTTGCTCAATGAGTTTTGTCTATAATTCATCGTGAGTTTCTTGAGTCATGAACACTTTTATTTTGGCTTTTAACCTAATCAGTAAAGGGTGTGATGAAGAACATGCCTGTAACTATGAATACGGTGTTCTGGGATGAAAACTTCCTCGTCTTGAACGTGGATGCTGCCTCGTTAGAGCTCGGTGGATGTCACATGACAGGCCATCCTTCCGCAAATGAAGCAACTGGGTATGCCTCGACACTGGCTTTCTCCAAAATCTCCTTCTGCAACAGAATTAAGCTCAAAAATTGCTTCCTCTCATTGGAAGTAGTGACGCGATAGCAGAAGATAGCCTAACGACTCTTATCACAACATGAGTAAATATGATATGGAGCTGACCCACCATACTATTGTCAATGAAGTTTAAACACAAGTTTGACATATAAGGCGGTGGAAATGTAATTTCATATATAAGAGACTGGAGCCAATTCTTTGAAGAAATAGCTAACCATTACCAAAAGTTAATTGCACTTACAAATATTACACAATTTATAAAACCTGCAATTGCAACATCCACAATTTTTGGGCAAAGTTTGTCTGTTGTTATGCGGCTAAAGGACGTTTACTGCTTAAAAATTGAGGATGTTCTAATGGAAAACATTGAAATCGGTGTGTTATTACAACGTGCTAAGCATCATGTGAGTTGCAAATTCAAGTATGTGGTGTTATTAGTTGCAATTAAACTCTGCTAAAACAATATAAATAGAGATGATAGCAAGGCGAAGCTATAGAATACCTGCAACATTGATGTAATGTCACAGCGCTATCTAAGGACAGCCTGGCGAACTACGACTCGGATATGATAAAAGCGGGAAGAAAGGGGTTGAGTGTTCATCATGTGAAACAAAGATATCTTGAATATACATAGGATCTCGGCAATCGAGGTGCTATAATTTACATATTAGAGCGAAAGAGAATGCTCAACAAAAGTAATTGTTTACATATTCTAGCAAAGGCATATTCAAGTGTTTGCGGTGAGATCGTGTGAGATGTATATGATGATATGCACTTAAGGTTACGATATACATCATCAAAAGATTACTCATTGAACACATCACCATACATAACACACTCGAACGCATCAAAAACAAATATCACGAAATTTAGTCTTTAAATTTTCGATGAACGCGAATACTGAATAACATATATTGAGCGCATCAGTGTAACACAGGTTTGTTAGGCAGTCTTCTAAACACTTTTCATTTTCATAA